>JAPDSC010083813.1:0-19088 GCA_026290005.1 Latrodectus geometricus | reverse complement strand
TTCTAATATTGTTTATTAATATTTTGATACTTCCTTTCTGAACACATTAAGGAAGGATGTAGGTATGAATTTAGAATTTCTTAAGAATGAAATTTTATAGTGAATAAATTAAACTTAGTGTGTTAATTATATAAAATATTAAATAAAAAAATTGAAAATGAAAGTCCAAAATGTTCAATAATAAACAAATTTTAGTTAATTGTAAGTAAAACAAGTTCAATGATAAATGAATTTTAATGAATTGTAAGCAAAATTTGCAATAATTCTACATTATTTGACGATTTTTAGCTTGCACCTGGATAACAGAAAAATACAGAAATTATATAGGTTATAAATACACACAGAATCTTCTAATTTAACTTTTATAAGTGTAGAATAAATGATTGTTGGAAATATTAATGATATTACACTTTATACTATAAGTTTGTGTGAGAGAGAGAGGAAAATAGATTTTGGGTAAATTGGATTTTGTGTTTAATAATAAGGAGGCCCAGTGTTTCGATTATTATGAAGTGGTAGCATATCACATTCCCAGTGCACAGGTCCAAGGTTCTATCCTCAGGCTGGGCAAAGTTTGCTGAACTTTTCATCCTAATAATAAAACTGAGTCTAAAGTATGCTTGGGAACTCAGGGTTTCAAATTAGGCTAACCACCTTATTGGGATAAACATTTTGCACCCCTGAATCCTTGGTCAAGAAAACAGATCTGGACATTATAAGTCTTACTCTCTGATGGACTTTCTTGCCACATTTAATTTAATAACAATGTAGTAATTAAATACAAGAGCAGTTTGATAAGTCCTTGACTTAAGAGTGTAACAAGAGCATTACATTTTATTGTGTGTTAAATTTATCTGTGACAATATATGCTAAATTTGCAGACAATAATTTAAATGATTTGTTTCATTGAATTAAAAAAAAATATGTTTCTTTTGATTGTGGAGGAAAAGCAATTTTGTGTATTGATAAAACATTATTTTTGCCTTTGAAAACAATTACGAAAATTGAAGAAAATCAAAAAAATGTTATTTGAACTGATGTATCGCGTGATATGGCTCACAAATGGTTTACTTAATTTTGTTGTGACCATGTGAGCACAAAAATGTGGACTTCTGCATTTTCAGTTACAACTGAGGAAAGGATCAACGAATCCCAAGATACCATGATAGAAGACTGCCTAGTGAATAAGAGGATGAACCTTGTATTAAATATTTTGCATGAATAGTTGAGCTTAAAAAAATTATCACCAAAATAAGTGTTGCAACTGTTGGCCATAGATTAAAGCTGATCCATGCTACTATTTCAAAGCAATGTATGCTGGGCTGCCATCTCAACAATTAGTAGTCTGGCCTTCAGTTCAACAGTTCAAGTGCTACCTTGGGCATGGATGTTTGTAGTAATTTGGAATTCGCATTAAACTCTTGGTCCCAATCTAATTATCCATTATGTGCAAAAGATGATTATGCAATGGTTAACACACACACACATACAAAGGGACTCAAAGGAAATAATCCTTTTTTGACTATTTGAAAAAGGGACAAATGACCACTGATCACTATTATGCTGATTTATTAGATCGTCATAGTGAAATATTGAAAGAAAGCAATCTCATTTGTTCGAGAGAAAAGTATTTTTTATCCATGATAATATGTCAGCTCATTTGTCTGCAATAGCAGTTTCTGAATGGATCGAATATTGCTATGAAGTGTTCCTATAGTCACTCTATTCTCCTGACTGAGGCCACAGTGATTTCTTTCTTTTTTAAATTCAAAAAAGTGTCTTCATTTAAAGAAGTTTTTTTCAAATTGTTAGATTATCAATATCCAAATGGTTATTTTGACAAGTTCTAAAACTCTTATTTTTTAAAAGAATTAAAAAATTAGAACATCATTAAGAAAAGTGTGCCATTACAAAATTAAATTATATCAAAATATAAAATGCATTTTGTTATTAATATTAGTTTTCTATTACATGGTAACAGGCATTTCAAACTGACCTCATAAAAACAATTTAATAAATTAAGCATATATTTAAACAAGTCATTTATTCAAATTATATTATCATTGAATAATAGCATGAATGTATTTTTCAAAAATATTTTCAAAAAGTAATTCTTTTTTTAAATTTGAATTTAATTTTCTTAAAATCTTTCTATTTTTTTTTAAAATTCCTTAATTAACTTCCTGAAATTTATTTTTTTGACTGCTTCACACTTTGTTAATATCGTTACATTTTATATTTTAATATTAAAACTATAATATTGCATTTTATATCTAAATTTATTCACAAGTGAAATTTTTAAATTTGGAAAAAAAATTTAATAAAATTAGTTATTTTTACAGAAGTTGAATCATTCTTTTTTTCTTGTGTAATTTACTTTTTGAATGTATGTCTAAAATTTTTTATAAGTATTGGTTATTTGCATTAGCAGTTTAATATTTTATATGGATTTTTATAAATACATGCATGTAATTTATTTCATAAAACATTACATATTGATGAGTCTATGATTTTTTTAATTTTGCTAACCAATATTTTTATAAAATTGAATAAAAATTGCATTTTATCATGCAACATTTTTTAAAATTATTTTGTTTTCTGTTTTTATTCTTAAATTGGAATTATTTGTTTAAAAATGTTATTTATTATGTTCTATTTAATCGTCTGCATTTTATGTTAATTAAATATTATTGAAATCTAGACTGAAGAAGAAGTTGCAACTTTGCGACAAGTCCTTTCATCAAAACTGAAGCATGCTCAAGATTTAAAAAGGAAACTTGGAATTACACCATGGAGGGAATTAAAAGATGATATGGAGCAAGGATTAAAAAATATACAAGAAACTCCTGCGTAAGAACTTTTAATGATAATATTTATGAATTTAGATTAATGTTCATGATAAAATAAAAGGTTTGAGTATTATTGTTGCAAAGATCTTAAAGTAATTTATAATTGCCACTATTACGCCTGTCTCTAAAAGTATAATAATTTATTAATAAGCAAATGTAAATTGCTGTAAACCTCATTCATTTTTGAAAATATATAAGAAAAAAATTAACAGTTAATGCATGTAAACTTGGTTCAATTCTTATATAACTTATATTAAACAAAATATAAAAAGTATGAAAACTTAATATTTTATTTTTTTTCAAAATCACTTTTAAATCAGTTTTTAGTTTTTAAAAAATATCTAATTTAAAAAGTACTTTCCACTTTTTTTTCTTCTTTTTTGTAATCTAATTTGTGTATGCATATTGGATAAAATATTACCCTGGACAAAATTGTTTGGTTTATAAAGCACTACTTAGCTTGTGGAAACAAATTTTAAAAATTTTGTTTATAACCTATGCAGATTAGTTTGAACTTAAGAGTTTTCTATATGTCATGCTCAATTTATTTTCTCTATTTTTAATTTTTTTGTTTGTTAAAGAATCAATTTTTTTTTACTAAAGAAAAATGCTGTATTGAATGCTGTTTACATATAACTTCTACTTGACATTTTAGGAATATAAAAATATGCTTAATTTTTGTTAATTATGCCTTAAAAATATTTTATGATTCAATTTAAACTTTTTATGAAATTGTTTGCATAAATAAATTCATAAACAAATTGCTGATTTTAATCTTATTAAATTACTAGTATTTTTCACTTTGTGAAATTTGACAAAATCTTAAAAATAATTTCTATGTTTATTTTAAAAGTTGTTGATCCTTAAATATTATCAGAGAAACTAAACATGTGTAATGGATATTAAAAAACTAAAATTTTTCAAATCATTAAACATAATAAACTATTTAATCATATTTTTCTATTGGTGTCAAAATATTTCTAAATTAACCTTACTTATGAAACTATAAAATTTGTAGATATTTATTTGTATTTTCTTGTTAATATAAAAAATATTTGAAAATTTTTTAGAGAGTTCAAGAAATTTATTAAAGTGTTAATATGTTTATATATGCTTTTTTTTTATTTTTTAAATTTAGAATTAAAGAAGTTGGTGGAAAACTGGTGGAATTGAACAGTGCAATCACAAGTGCACCAATGTAAGTATATTGTGACAAATAGGATTTTAATTTTTATGTACCCTGGAGAGTTATTCAAAATGTTTAAAAAATAACCGATATTTGGATCAATTTATTGATCAAACATAGCATTGAATGTAAAAATTAATTTAATTATTATTGCATTACATGAAATTTAATAATCATTTTTTTTTCATAATGCACATTATGTAATGAAGTTCAGTTAATTTATTTCAAATTTTGCTTGTTTTTTAAAATATTTTAAATTTATTTTTTCTTATTTTTTTTCTTTTTATTAACTATAAATTACTTCTATTTTTATGAATGCAGCAAAATTGATCTTTTCTCTTTCAAACACATACCTTTACCTTATGATTTATTTGTTACATGCTGATTTTGTTAGTTCCAGCTTAAAGTATCAATGATTAATGATGTAGTTACTTTAATAAAATGTAATGTTTGTCGCATTAAAAAGTCAGTCATTTGTGTTATACTAAAAATTTCATTTATTATTTAATCTTGTCTTAAATTACTTTTCTCTTTTGAAATCTCTGAAGCTGCAAATTTTTATTGAACTAAATTATTTAAATATTTATGTTGGTTTTTATTATGATTATAAATATCAAGAGGTTGTTATTATTTTAAAAATGTCAGTTATTAAGGATCTTTATGCTTTTATGTTTGTTTTAATTTACATTGGCTGAGTAGAAAATTCTCTTAATGATAATCAGTTTAAATTTTGTGACATGGTATATTAATATACCCTAATAGTTCCAAAACACTATTTTGTTTATTTTAGTAAAAAAAAGAAATTGAAAATCATTTTTTTAATTTAAGATAAGATGAATAAATAAGAGAAAAAAAGTTTTGTAATTATTGTTTTTCTCAAATTTACGTATTTCAGATTATAATTTCTCCTTCATTTATTCTGTCCCAACTTTAATCTAAAGGAAAAAAATTTATTAGATTCCATTATTTTAGACAATTTATATTTTTAAAAAACAAGTATTTTTTTTTAAAAAAATTATTAATATTTTCTGTTTATTTTTTAATTATTGCTTTAATTTATTTTAACGATTCTAATAGTTTTTGTATATGTAATTGTATATTAATCTATATTGAATGATTATCTGTAGTAATAAAAGAGTTTCAATAAAATATAAATTTCTATTTTTCAATGTAAATTAATTTAAAAATAAGCTCTTGGAATAAGTATATATATTATAATATATATTTTTTAATTGCTATATTACAAGTTAATAACAATATTTTATATTTAAATATTAATTCTAATAAATAAAATATAATAATATTAATTTCATGTTTGTAATATCATTTTCAATGCAAAATTTAGATATGACATATTTCACAATGAAGAAATACTGAAAAATTTAAATGATTAAGAGAAATCTGCATTCATGTAAAGAATATATTTCCCTTTTCGTTGAAAAAATTATTTTGCATATCTATAAAGAAATTAATTCTTTTGAAAGAGATTAAATTATCATGGAATTACTTAGTTTTAAAAATATAAAAAAATTCATTATTAAGGTAACATCAAAAACTATTAGAAATGTGCCTGAGAAATTGTAAGTATATTATAAAATTCTTTGTACTTTTTTCTGTGATTAAATGTATTTTAATCATTCATATTTTTACTTTCAGTTATCAGAAAACCAGCCAAACTTTAAAAACAGCTACTGAGAAAACTTCATCTGTTCTTGGAACGTTAGGTGCCAGTATGAGCAAAAAATTGGGAGAAGTCAAGTAAATACTCTGCTTTGTTGGTTTTATAAGATAACTTAATATTATCAATATCTATTTCATTGTAATTTCTGTCTTAGATTTTTAAATCTAAGTTGCTTATTCTTATATTAAGGTGTTTTGTCATTCATATAAAATCTATTAATCCTATATTATTTTATGTAATGTAAAAAATCAAAAATTAGTGAAAATATTGTATACTTGAAAATTTTTCTGATTTTTCCAAAAAAATGGTCGAATTTAAATGTTGATATAATTTTCATTAAAAACTTGGTGGTGTAAGTATTCTTTGTAAGGATTGATCTACTAAAAATAGTTTTCTCAAAGAACAAAATTATTCTATTCTTTGTTTTAGTTGCTTTATCCTCAGATTGAATTTAATTTACAAATGCTAAATAAAATTGTAAGCATTGAAACAAATTGAAATAAGCAAATTATTTTAGTTGTATCAAAATATTATTAAAAACAAAATTATTTACGATTAAAAACATTGAAAAATGATCAAAAGAGAAAAAAACTTGTTTTCAAAGTGGTAGTTATACAACAAAATTATAAAAAAGAAACTCAACAAATTAATATTTTATTCGAAATTTTCATTAAGAATATTTAACTAATGAAAATTTTGATTTCAGTAAGGGACTTATCAACATTAATTAATAAAATGCCACTAAAAGTGAAGTAGTTTTTCCTGTCAAGTCATTTATTAAATTGCTGAAACTTTATTTTGAGTAAAAAAAAACATTTCTGAATAAAAACCTAAATTTTATTGAAAGATGATTAAAATACATCATTAAAATAGGATTTAACTTAAAATTTTACTTTAAAAAGTTACATTTTTCTAAATTTGGTTTCAAATCTGCAATTATTATATTTAACATGTTTTTATCATATTTAGAAAAATGGGAAAAATCGTTTTATTGAAAAAGTCTGATATATATTATGTATACATATATGTATGTATGTAAAAGTACTCTCAAGATATTTTTAATAACTCACAAGATATTTTTCAAACCTTCTTTAGAAGATATCTTGTGAGTTATGAAATTTTTAGTAAATTAAAATAAGTAACAAATTTGAAATTTTCTTTGAGATTATGAAAAAAATTATAATTTAGTTGTGCAAGAAAAGCTTAATTGTGAATTTTTTTGTATAAAAATTGCAATATTGTTAAAATTTAAATATTGTTTTTTGAAGAAATGTTTCTCATCAATTTATAGCTATACAATTTTTCTAAAGATCTAACTTCAAAACCAATTTTTTTTTAGCAAAATAAAATTTTATGAATAAGTTTCTAACTTAATATTTTTTTATTATTTAGTTTATACTTAACATTTATGCAATTTCAAACTAAATAAAAATTATAAAAAAAATTTTCTTTTTAAAATATTTTATATTTTAAGTCATTATAAATTTTTTTCATTTATTGGAAATTATTTTAATACTAAAGTATTAAACACTCAATTTTGATCAACTTTCAGAATAAATAAGTTTTGTATAGCATAACGGGTATGAACATGAATAGTTGAAGTTATATAAGTTTAAATATGTTTTATAATGATAGATATTGGACTTTCTTTTTTATGAGTTTAATTAGGTATTAATTTTAAAAATACTAAAACACTATTTTATCACTTTGTGTAAAATAATTGTATTTTTTAACTACAGGAATTCCTCAACTTTTCGTTCATTTGAAGAAAGAATGGGATCTGCGTACACAAGTGTTAAAGTAATTTTTTTTAATTAATAACTCCATATTTCTTATTTCTTTATAAAAAATTGAAGTTTATGAACTTTAATTTAATGCTATAAATCAATTTTGCATATTTCAATTCTAGTCTCGCGTTGGAACACCTCGCAGTCTCAGTTTGTACAATTTTCAAGAAGCTGTTAATGGTTCTGATAGACGTACTGCTTCTACTGCAAACACTCCAGTTGTCCCAGAAAGAGGACTTATCCCGTAAAATTGAATAATCTTCATGTACATAGTGTAGTAACATTTTATTTTCTATTTATATTAAATATATTATTCTGTTTGTATATTTTGTCCATTATTTTTAATGGTTATCACATTTTATCTGTATTAATTTGTTTAATTTTTTCATAGAAAAAATAAAGTTCTTTCCCTATCAATTGTGTAGATTAATTTATTTCTAGGATTCATTCCAAAAAAATGAAGTAAAATTAATTTAAGATTTGTGTAAGTATATTAATCCTTTTTAAAATAAATGAATAAAAAATTAATTTAATTTGTTCTGTATACTTTATTATAATTTTTTTATTTCATTTATAAATATTCAAGAGTGCGTCAAAAGTCTAAAAGATTTTTGATGCATTATTCTTTTGCATTTTCAGTATTTTAAATAAAAATCTTTTACATATAATTTACAAATTTTTTTTATTGGTGATTGGTATTCAAGAAAATGGAAGTCATTTTAATAATCAGTTTCTATTATTAAAGTAAATTAATTATATTTGAATAATTAATAATATTTAAGTGAAAAAGGTAATTTTTTTTCATAATATGCAAAAACAAATTTCTTCTTAAATTAAATTTATGAATTAAAGCTGAAAATTTTATAGCAGAAAAATTCCTAAACAGTGACTCTTAATAATCATGATAATACTTTGATAAAAATGAATTAACTGAATATTTTTTATTCAGTTTGTTAATTAATGTTATAATATTCTTCACTTTCTTGTCTTATGAGAGCTGATGTGAAAGGAGTTTTTTTTTTACGTATAAAAAATCTCTGTTTTATGAATTTTAAAATTCAAGTTCAGGTAAAAAATTTACCATACAAAAATTACATTTTTTCAAAAAAATTGGTAGGATTGCTATTTTAATAAATCTTTCTCCTATAGTGAATTTACTTAAAATTTTGTGTCATTTCGTTAATTTATTATCATTAGTTGACTGTAAAAAAATTATGGAAATGATGATTAAATCAGTATATTGTTGATTAAAATAAGTTATTGATTTTCTGATTAACTTATTAAATTTATCCATTTTTGTTTATTTAGAGTAATTTATCCATGTAAGTTCTACAGTGAACAAATAAAATCTATTTACAATGAATCTATTACTATTTTATTAATATTCATACAAGTTCTATGTATTCATTCAAATTTTGAATTTAATTATCTAATTAAATTTTTAAGTTAATAGCATTTTTTTAAATGGATTTAAGATTAATCTAGCAACTTTTCTATTTCCTTCTTTTATATTATATATGAACATAGAAGAAATTGTTACTTGGGAAAATTCATAATGTTATAATCTAAAATTCTTTTTAAAAATATTTTACAATTTGATTGAATAACTATAAAGTATTTAGCTCATGACAATTTGCAGCTCTGTGTGTTTGAATAGAAAACCAAATGTATTTTTAAATTTTGTGTTGTTAAAATATTAACAGAGATAATAGATTAACAGATGTATTTGTTAAAATATTAACAGATGTAAAATATTAACAGAAAATGATGAACTTTTTCAAGATAGTAAATCAAAATTATATTAGGTAAACAAAGTTGATTATTAATTAAATTAATACTGAGTTTATATAGTGCTGACAATGCAGATGCAATATTAAAGATCAAATATAATATTTTTTATTTTATTTGTTTTAAAATAAATTATATTTGAAATATTTCTGTCTGAAATCTGAAATTTTACAAGAAGGTATTTAATTATAAAAAGTACTTTTGTGCATTTGCAGAATGCATTTTTTTTTCTGTTTTTGATTTCTGCTTTAAAAAAATTATATATATTTTTAGTAAAATAATGCAATTTTTTTTAAATAAATCAATAAAAGGGCTTTGAAATTATATGGAAAAAGATTAATTTAATTTTTATTAAATTGCATTCCTATATTATGCAGAATATCATAATATTTAAGTATGCTAGAAAAAATTATTTAGTTTACAATAGGTTTTAAGTTTATATTTCATGTGTTATTAATTCTTGTAAAATATACTTCAAAGCTGTGATTGTAATGCTTACCATGTATTCATGGCCCATTACAACTAAAAATTTTTATGTTGTTATAATTTAGTATCAGAGTTTTTATGTTATTAAATCTTCCTATTATATCACTTTGAAAAGTAAATGGTAAGTTATTCTATTTTCTTTGAAGTAATATTTTGCTGTGATAGTATGTGACGATGGAATTTTTTTAATCAACTAGGAATTAATCATTTACAATATTATCAAATAAATTCATTATTAAGTTATTTTTTCAAATGAAATATGTTTTTAAACCAACAAAATAAAAAATTAAATTAAAACTTTAACATCTAAATTAAACTAAACTTATATCATTTTAGCTCTTATAAATATTCAAAATTTATTTCTGAGAGAAATCTAATCCAGATTCATAAGAAGGAAATTGAATGGTTCTTAATAATCTATGCTATGTATTATGGTAGATGTGACATTTTAGCTCTATAATTGAACCTATAGTTTCATATGCAGAATAAATTTACGATTTTGTGAACTTAATCTGTTCAGTAATCGCTATTTGATCTTTGGTTCATGAATTAATAAATATACTTAGAAATTTCCTATATGATAAATATTCATAAAAGAAATTCACTATGGGTTTGTGTCAAGACTGCGTTTTTCCTGATCTTCGAAAACATAGAATTCTAAGTTACAAGAGTAAATATTTCATCTGTAAAAGAAAGAAAAACTGGTTTATACTAATGATTTTTTTCTCTGTGAATATTAAGTAATCCAATAATCTATTAAAATTATATAACTTCAAATACATGATTATATGTAAGTTTAAATTAAGTACACAAATTAATTCCTATAAAAAATGTTAATTTTAAAATTATGAGTAAAAGTAAAATTTTAAAAAATTTCCTATATTTATTGCAAAATTTTTCTAATATTAGTAAAATTTTCCTTGAAATGCTTTTGTTTATTTTAATTATATTAAAATTAAAATTATTTTAAAAAGGTTAAAATATTTTTGACATACAGAAAATGTTTAAAATTTTTGAAAATATAAATGAAGAGAACTTGTAAATTAGTCAACATGAATATTGTTTGAAAAGTCAAATTATGAGAAAAAGCAGTGTAGTGTATTTTAATTACATTACATAACAAAAGTTTTACAAAGATAAAACAGTAGAAACACACGAAAGTTTAATTATTTCCATTACACATTATTCTTTTTATATTAAAATATTATAGAAACAAGTAGATTTTAATATTTAAAAAAGTTCAACAAATGCAGCTGTAGTTAAATTCTAATGGCCAAATCATATTGTCCAATTAAGTTTTAAAAAAATGCACGAAATTTTAACATATACACAAGTTTCATATAAGAATTTGTTAAAAGTTAGAAGTAAATTCAACAAACTTATACTCTCTTTTTAGAAAACTGACTACTTAAAAAGTAAAATTCTGCATTTTTATTATATAATTTTTTTCCTTAAACGTTCCTACATTTACCAACGTTGAATAACATTCACTGTTAGTTATTTCGTGTATTTATCATTCTTTTAAAATGTGATTAATGCATTTAGTTTTCTTATGCGTGCAAGCCTATACCATTAAAGATTACGACTCTTCAGAGTAAAACGTTCCAAGTTCGATCCCAGTCACTGTTGAAAATCAAGAAATGATGAAAAAGTTCTTGCTTGCATTCCTTTCAGGGGGTGAGTGCTAGAGAGTGTCTTAGCCTTTTGGCCGAGAATACATGCCTTGATCTATGGAAAATCCTCAAGGGAATAAAATAATTCAATGATGTTCATTTACTTACAACAGTCCTCTTTTTGTATGCTATGCTGTCAAATATTCATAAAAAAATCATTTTGCTGGAATGATATGTATGAAAGAAAATCCTAGCTCACAATCACTAACCATATCATTTGCTCCTGTTTTAAAATTACGAGATAGTTGACTGCTTAACGAATTGAAATAGTCAGTGCAGATACATATGTAGTATGTAATTGCTGTATAAATAATAGTTTATTAATGAAAAACTATTAAATAAAATTAATATGAATGATTGCACTTTTTCTTTAATAATTAACTGTAAGATAGCTTTACAAGTTTTTTCAATAAAAGTACACTGATTATCAAAAATTAATGAATAATCACAAAAAAAGCGATAATTCTTCCATGCTAATTTTAATGAAATTTGAATATGTTGGTAAGTAAAAGAAGCTGAATAATAAGACATTGTGCAAAATAATGGCACTGCTGTCAGAATACGTCATTTGTGAGGAACATAAAAATAGATGTTTCAGAGCAAGGCGATAATCGTCGCTGCGTGTCTAAGATTAAAAATCTGGTCTAGCGAAATTGTAACAATGGTCTCCTGGCATCATTAACTAATAGCTCCAGACTCACCATCGAACAATTTCGATGTTGAGCTATTGGGAGACTAGAGGCAAAACCATGTCAGAAGTTGCTTAGATGGCTGATTGTAAGTCTGTTTCATAGACTTTAGCAACAATTTCTAACCACGGATTCGGGATCCAGAAGGTTCAGCCAAGGACGGCCTCGCACTCACTACCACGAGTTATGATGACTGATATTTATTATGATGCGCATGAAGGACTAGACCCGCAATTTCGGTTGAACTCAGATATTCCCTAGCTGCAAGCTCCGGAAGGCACGAACGTTTGTAATCAGCAAGTCCAGTAGAGGCGTGATCAATGGAGGGTTATTCTTTTTAAGGATGAGTCCAGGTTTAGCCTCGAAAGCGATAGTAGGCGCATTTTCATTTGGAGAGAATGTGGAAGTCGTTTTCATCCATCAAACATCCGGGAAAAAGATGCATATGGATCAGGCAGCATCTATCTTTGGGATAATGTCTTTTTGGGTGGACGCACAGGCCTCCCAAGTTTTTTCCTGCTGAAATCTTGATGCTCACACCTATATATAGGGCATCCTGGATGCTTATGTCGGGGCAATTGGGGATGTTTTCATGATATAAGATGATAATACGAGACCACACAGGACTTGCATCATGGATGCTTATCTTGAGCAAGAAACAACTGAGGACATGCTGTGGCCACCTCAATCACCGGACCTAAACCCAGTCGAGCATGTTTGGGACGCTCTAGGATGACGTGTAGCTGCTCTCTACCCTCTTCATAGCCATGCTTTTAACTGCTTTAGAAGAGCAATGTCCCGCATTTCCTACACAATTAATGTACCTCCTAATTCAGGGCATTACACATCGCTGTATTGCTTCTCGAGGGATAACCTGCATATTAAATATAATTTTCCTAAACCAAACTTACACCGCCCATTTTTTCATTGTCTACATATGCCAATTTTTAATGTGTGTCTAGTTGGCCGTGGTTCAGCTCGCAATCGAATCGTGCTTCATAATGCGCGCAAACGAATTCCGCTCGGGAGCAAGATATTGACCGAAATGGTTAGTAACGAACACTACTCGCGTAGTGAAATTTTTCCCCAATGCGCGCTGACGAGCTGACTTCGTTCGCCATTATTATTCTGCACTGATTGTGTTTCAAACGAATGCTACTCGCGAAATTTAGTTAGTTTTACTGTCTACAGATGGCAGTACGAGCTCCATAAATTTCTTTGCATAATGAAGGTGGATTTTTTTTTTTGACCATGTTCATTTTGTACGTATTTTGGCGTGGTTTTTAGGGTGTTTGTACAGTAAAATGGCTCAAAAGCGAAAGTTAGATAGTTATAATGATGATTATGATACAGAAAGCTTATCAAGTTTTGAATCTTATGAAGGCTCACACACAAAAATATTTTTGGGTAATTACTGTATTTATACTGTGCTTCATAAAGTCTTAAATTAGTTGAATTTATTTAGTCCTTTCAATTTAATATTTGTCTTATATTTATAATTTATTATTATTATTTATATAATTGGTTATAATCATTTATAATTTACTGTTTAATAATTATTTTTAAGAACGTAAAAACTGTTATTTATGTACTACAAATACTTTAAGACATTTTTAAAACGCGCGAGGCGAGCTATCTACGGCATCGCCAGAGAAAGGTGACATTTTCGGAAGGACGGCGGGGGAAAACAGCTGACACTTTCGACTACAGTTTACTCCTAAGGCTGCGCGAATTAAGTAAACGGAAACTGCTCATTTTCATAACCATCAAAGGGTTAATTTATAATGACTAGTGTATTTACAGAGCCCAAAGTTAATTCTAAAATGGTTAATTAAGGCTGCATACTATTAGGTAGTGAAATTTGGAGGAAATTTGTTATTTAAATACACGAATGATTCGGGGATATAAAATGTTCTTAATTGAGTACTTTAAACCAATAATTTCAGCAAGTGTGAGACATAATATCCCAAATATAGAGATTACGAATGAAACGCTTAACCAAGTTTCACTTCCATTTTTGGTCTGAAATTAACTTTCACTTTGAATAAATCACATTTTTTTTTATATTTTAGTCCAAAAGCAAGTATAGTACTAACTGCTAGAAGAGAGATAGATTCTTAATAATTCAAATTGGACATTTACTATTTTATTTCTATTCTTTCTTTCTTTTTTTTTTTTAATGAAAGTTGGATTAAAGGTATGTTGAAATTTCTTTAACTAAATTTTGTTCATTTGAAATTTATTTCCTTGGTAACTTATACATTTAATAATATAAGTAGCTATAAACAATTAAAATGTTTATTATTAAATTTTAATATGAATCGCTCTCGATGCAATTTCAGACTTGGCATTTTTATTGAATTTGATAATAAAAAGTTTCAACAGTGTAGTTCCAGTGATTTAAGTATGTTTTTCTAAACTAAAAAAAAAGGGAAATATATAATAGCTTGATCGCTTCACCAACAAACCATACTTTTAATTTGTACATCCCTTTATTTAAATTAAATTATTAACTCTATTTTTATCGAAATCAATCTAATAATATAAAATTACGTTTAATAATACATAACGTGATTTACATAAATAAAGTGCGTAATCACGAAAAATTTTAGTAATAAAAGAAGTTTGATTAATTGTTCCGAGTTTTTGGTAGATAGTGAGACTTAATCACCTGTCTCAAGGAAAGAAACCCAGAAAACTCCCAAGCAACCACTCCGACAATTTGCAAGCCGAAAGTAAACGAGCCACATTAATCTTCGATTATTTAGAAGTGACTGGTATCGAACTTGGGGTCTTTTGCTCTGAAGTCCGCTGTTTTACTACTATATGTAGGCCATGATGAGCAGGAATAAATTAATTGGCTTGGCATTCTAAATGTTATAATTCTGTGTTGTTTAATTATAAATCATATTTCTAAATTAATATGCTTCACAAACACACATTTTTGTTTGAGACTGCTATAGCAAAAGGACAGTCTAATAGTTACAAATGTATTTTGCTAGTATTCTGTTTGATTCTAAAATATTTATTAAATAATTTTTTATATATCAATTCTATTTGTAAGCTTATTAAAAATTGCATTGTATATGCATATTTAACCTAAATATGACTTATGTTCATCAGTTTCATTTTGACATAATAAAACTTTCGTAGTACATTTATTATAATCAATATGAAAAATATAATGCAGCGTTATTTTAGATAAAAATATCATTGTTTGTGCTAATTTTCAGTATTTTTCTAAATTATAAAAGATGAGTTTTCTATATTACTAACTATTTTAGAAATTTTAAGTAAATTATTAAGTTATTTTTTCATATGGGGTATGAAATTTATTCTATAATAAAAAATCAATCTTGTTATATGAAAACCGATTAGGTATATAAAATGTAATAAAATTAAATATTATGTAACACCAATAATATTTAGGGGCACATTTTATTCATGAAATCTTTTTTATATTTTTAATATATATATATTTTTTGTACCTTTCCTTTTTATTTGTTTTTTTATCAGGTAATTTTCGTCATTAGAAATTCTTCAAAGCTTTTGATAAGTATAAAATATCGAAGGTGCCGAATATTTAACGAATAATATCAATCTTTGTTATTTTATAATTATAACTAAATACAAATGGAACTTATTCCTTGAAAATCATTTCTTATGAAAATTTAATTTAAATATTTCAAAATAATTGAAAAATAATATTGGTACTTCGTTGGTTCATTATTATTGTATAGATATTAGATACTTCTGCAATATTTATTTTGTGTTAATTATAACTAAACATTCAAATATAGGTAAATCTTGATTAGAATTATCAGGGAAATAAGCATTCAGTTATTTTTTATATGAATCTGGAATTGAGCAGAATTAATAGAATTTTTGCTGGTGTTTCTTATTTCTTTATAAGGCCTTTCTATAAGAAGACAACATTTTTAAATTTATAAAGTCATTAATTTATTTTGCAAATATTGTTTTTTAAGTGGTTGACCTTGTGGAAAATAAATATAAATTCAAAAAGAGAGATTAACAATCAGCCATAAAAGATAAACAGTGAAAATAAAATGGCAGTTTTGTGAAATGAATATTATATGATAAGAAAGACTTCAAGGTTAAGTGATAGTTAAGATTTGACCACACACATTTCACAAGTTCTCTCATATGTTAAGATTTTATTTTTTTCAAGAATGTAACACGTTTTAATATTTTGAATAATATAAAATAAACCCATTGTTTTCATTTAACAAAATTATGGATCTTTTGCATAGATGCAAAAAACGTTCAAAATATACTTAAAATAATTTAAATGAATTCCAACCGTGTAGAGGAATATTTTTATGAGTGATAGTTTCATATTAATATACTAGATGGCGCCACACTCTAGTTTTTTAAGTTTTTCATTTTGAACGTGTTCTTGCGATTGCTTCTATTTTTTGGTAAGTAATTTACATTCGCTGGATCATCACAAAGGTGCATTTAAAAGTTTATTCATTTTTTATTTTTTCTAAATTCTGAATTGTGTAAAGAAAACATCACATTAACTATTTAAACATCTGTCTATAACTTCTAGGTGCTCAGAATTTCAGTTTGGGAAGCAAGGCGGTTAGATAGTGTTAGTTAAATAGGTGGAAGTCTCTCTCATCTACGTCAGACGGTTCGTGGGTGGATTTATATATTCTGATGAATAAGTTTAATAAGATTCTTAATATTTTGAAATGTATTTTTTTTTAATAAGATACGCGAAATAATTTATATTAAAAAAATCTTTATATTTTTATAGAAATTATATTACAAATCATTTGGTAGGTCCTGTTTTACGCAATATTTTTATTTCGATAAATTTATGCTGTTCAAAGACATTTCTGATTTCCAAATCTTTGCAATACAAAATAATTATGTCCGATTTTTTTATATTCTTCTACGGCTTATTTGAAATTGAAAGATATTTCTTCCATACAACTTTAAATAATTAATTAAAAATTAACTATCAATGAATATTCTATGAGTATTGAAATATTTAAGAACGAAACTACATTAAGTACAATTTGATCTTTCAATGTTCGAAAAAAGAATTTTCACAACATAAATTGATAATAATAAGGCACCAATGTTAATAGTCAAATAAAAATTATTGCCGAAAACATTTACATTTTAAATAATTAGATTTTAAATTAATAAAATTTTAAGCAAAAAACAGTTTGAATTTAATTTTAAACTATATATTTATATTTTCGAAAATTCGTTATGAACTAAAGAGTACGTGGAATACAGGAAATGAAACTTAATTAATTAATTAGCGATAGTTTTGTTAGTGTCAAAATTTTCATTTCCGTCGGCCAATGGCTGAGTGGTAAGCGTTCCTGACTGTTGGTCCCGGGTTCAAATGCCGGTTCAGGGATGGACTTTTCTTTTTCTTTCTCTGTGTTTGTTCTTTCTCCTGAGATGATGTATGAATGTAGTCCGACCTATAAACGGGTTTTTGGTGGTGTGACGTGGTGGGTAATGCTACTCGCCTCCGTGACTTGGTTGACAGGTGCCCACCGGGTAACGCTAAATGAGTAGCAGTTTCCAGCCTTGTTGTGGCGAAGGGTCAATCACCCAGTATTCGCCATTGGAAAAAAAAAATCATTTCCAACAGTCTATCAGTTTCGACGAAATAATACTGATAAACGAAAATTTGTGATAGTTAATTTAGTAACATTGGAAATAATCATCACATAACTAATCATGTAACAGTTAAAAAGGGAATTAGTTTATGTATTTTCCTGGAATTTAGAAGTTATTTTATGTTCCCAAGATGTATCGGATTCCAGGGAGAAAATTCTTTACATCGTGTATTGTAATGTTATATTTTGAAAAGAAATTTCCTACCTTTGTTGGAGGTCTGTCTGTCGCTAAACACACGTATTTCGGACAAAGGGAACAGTTAATGAGAAACGCTTTTCAGCAGAAATTTTCTGAAGAATATAACTTATGGGCTACAACGAAGCTAAAGATAAAAACGGATTTTCTTTGTTCTAAGGAGGTGCACAATAATCTTACCTAGATGTTTTCTTAAGTTTTAATCAATCTTTTTACTATGCGTACTTACGTGTACTTTATTAAATTTTTTCTAGCATTATGTTGAAAAAAAATATGTTTATGATAGCAAAAAGATAACAATCACTAGTGTCTCGAGATAGAGCCCTAAAAGTCGGCTCCAGATGAGAATTTGACGTATGCGCACTAGGTAACAAATTTTGGATAACATTTAGTAACTTGTAGTATTAAATATTGTGATAAATCTATCTGGTTAGGTGATTTATTAAATGCTTCAATGTATTCAATATGCGTAATTTTATAGGTTTACATATTCTGTCTCCGTTTTTCAAAATAAATGTAGTTGTTCTTGTTGTAGTCGTGTGCCAGACAGGCTGGCAAATATGGGGTGCGCTGCTCCACTTTTCCAACTGAACCATATTTGGTGTGAAGTCCGACTTCCTCAGTACACACTTGCCATAGGTACCCGTTTAAAGGGTAGGCAACCATTCACACACACACAAAGAAAGGACAAAGACAAGAAAGAGAGAGAAAGTACATCCATGCCCGAGCCAGGATTCGAACCCAGGTCCCACCCATCTAATAAATGTAGTGATTTATTAATATAACATTTATATAAAAATTTAACAAAGTATTAGTTAATTAATTAATCAATTCACCGTGATTGTTAATATAAACGATGTGTAATATTCGAATAGTGAATTGTTTTTTTTTTATTTATGGATGTACCAAGAAAATATTAGTAATCATTTTAAATTACTGACTATATATATATAATGTATAAATTCGTTATTTACAAATGCTTATAAATATGTAACTTACTATTGTTTATACTTAATTTTCTATGTATATTAAAACAGGCTGCATAATCTAGCATAAATCCTTTCTTTTCACTACTCTTGGCTAA
>JAPDSC010083809.1:44674-59567 GCA_026290005.1 Latrodectus geometricus | reverse complement strand
AAAAAAAGAGTTAGAAAAATGTTTCCATATTAAAATCCCTTATTGTATTTGTCTTTGTTCTACAACAAGGATAATGCAAAAATCCATTAGCTTGGGACATGATTTGTAACCCTTTTTTTATAAGCGATCGAGCCAAGATTTACACCATACTAATAAATTAATCTTTAAACTATTCAGATTTTTTTCATTTTGGGACACTCATATATACACTAACAAGATAAAACAATATGACCACCTCCACAGTTTGATACCCTTTTTTTATAAATAACCGAGCTAAGATTCATATCATACTAATAAAATAATCTTTAAATTATTTATAATTTTTTCATTTTGGAACACCCATATATACACTAACAAGCTACAACATTATAACCACCTCCAGGGGTTTGATACGTTGATGTCGTTGGAGTCACGTGATCTAATGGGAAAAGTTATTCTGAATTTATTCCGAAGAGTGTGAAGGATATACTTCTGTGATGATTTGTGCGTTTCATGAAAAAAGCTGCTGATCTAGAAGACTGTCAGGAAGTAGATTTTAATAGTCCTTGGACTCTAAATGTGCATTTCCGAAAATTTAACGTTCATTGGCTGCTCACCAAATGTTTTTATGAGTACTTTGCCAAGTGAATGAATGACAGTGAAACGGGTAGAAAATACCAAAGTATTAGGTTTCCACACATCATTAAAGATACAGGATGTCAAAATTCGCTCTCTTCCTAAAATGAAATCAGCAATAGACAGTCACCAGCATTATTAACTTGTGTGCTTAGAAGCATTTCTACTTTCACCCGTATTATATTCAGCCATCAATTGAGTTACTATCATACCTTACAAGTACATATGTCTCACATGTTATTTTGCCAAACAGGATAGAGCCTGTGATTTTCTGTGTCATTAATGATGTGTGGACATGTAATTCTATAGTGTCTACTAGTCATCTAATTGCCCTTCATCAGTTTGGCATGTGTATTCGCAAGGGCTGCAAGCGAACAGCCAACGAATATCACAGTTTCAAGCCATGAATTCCTACTTCAATTTTTCCTAAATTTCGGGCACTCCTAATCTACCTTCTGCCACAGTCGTTTAAATAAGCAACCTTTTCCATTCACATGTAATCCTGAAATTGTGACTCTTGAAACCACAACTTTAAGGTGTTCTTCAAGGCGAGATAATCATATAGATGTGGCTCTTCAGTGTAAGCCGTCAGACAACTGCAATCCATTTTCACTTTTACTAAATAACAAAGTGGTTTCTAATTTTTAAGTTATGTAAATAATGGATTGAACGGTAAAGATTATTTTAAAGTATTTTCTTGATAATTACAGTGCATTTACCAACTGGTCTTAAAATTTTTGTAATGATTTCATAATACAGCTTTAACAACCTGAAATAACTGGTCAAAATGTTCGGCAATGTTAATTTTTTTTAAAATGAAATTATTAAAATAAATTTTTATTATTAAGTTTGAAATAATATTTCTATTTTCATTTACTTTAACATTATTATCTTATTCATATACAATATAGTTAAGATTTCATTGTTTTAATATGTCAACTCATATATCATTGAATTTATTTAGTTTTTAGAGTACAGTTTTAATGGTACTAAATACTTGTGACGAAAATATTCATCGAAAATTATATATTTTTAATAAATTACGATTAAAGTGTTTGTCAATAAACTTTTAAAAATTGATTTAGTTTCTATATCACTAAACTATATTATCTTATATATTTATAGTTAACTATTGTTAGTTCTATATAATTAATAATTATATAAGTTAAATTTGAATTTTTGAATGAATTGCTATAGTGAGACTCTACGATATCATAAAAAGCATAAAGTTATCAATACAGTAAACTTGCTTACTCATACCCACGAGTGATTGTTTCAATTTTTGAGGACTATTTTCTTTCGGAGAAAATGGTCAGCAAGGAAGTAAACGACATTGTAAAACAATCAAAGAGAACTATTTATTTTGATCGCAACCCAACTCCAAGCATAAAATGTTTTTCATTGATTTTGGAATAAGAATGTTTCTACCGATGCGATTGAAATAAAACACAACTATAAATTGTATTTGATGATTGCATTTAGGATATAACAGAAGCCAATTTATTAAATTAAGTGAAATTTAATAAATTTCTTCTCTTTCCATATATATATTATTAATTGGCTTGAAATAGCATAAAATGATCTAAAAATCTGCTTTGGGGTACTGAAAAGCTTTTGCGTTTGGATAGGTTCAGAGGTTCATTGAATTTCTTTGGCCTCGAAACGATATAGAACTAGAATATAAATGAAACGTAATGTAATAAGTTAACGTAAGTTATTAATAAAGTAAATATATAAAATAAAAATAAAATAATTTTTAGTACATCTAAATTTATCAAACTTTATCACTACATTTATATATATATATATATATATATACAGGGTGATTCAGCTCGTCGGTGACAAACTTGAGGACCGATAGAGCTCACCTAGACGAACATTTTTGAATAGGGAATGTAGGGTCCCTGATTCGATGGTAAGGCGCTAGGCGCTTTTGAAAAATTGGGTGCCGAAATTCGAAACGTCATAAAAATTAGGGAAATTGTTAGATTTTCTTTCTTTTTGCGGCGAAATGATTCTGTTTATTTAGACTCTCTTCAGTACCAATTTGATAAGCGTATCTCTTAAAATATTGATAGAAGGCGCTGTGGACTTTGGAGAGATAGACAACAACTTTAAGCTCGTTATTTTGATAATTTAACACATGCTCGCCAAAGTTTATATTCTAACTTAAATTTTGAACCCAAAAGTAGAACCCTGCAAAAAGTGTAAGAGCCGGAATAAATTGTCAAAGTACAGGGTGGTTGAAACTCGAAGGCTACTAAGAGATAAACAAACAGATTTGTTGACTTATGGCATGCATTTTCATAATTCTGTTTGCTGGGGCTCTCTGAAACTCAGTTGAACGGTACAAAAAGAAACACCGATAGGGGGCGCTTTAGGCAAAAAACATAATTCGTTGACATTTTGGACGCTAACTGGAAAAGGGGCGTAACGATCAGTTAGGAACAAAACAAGAGAGTAATTTACTTATTATAAGAAGCTATTAAAACTGCAGGTTTTTTTTTAAACAAACCTAGCTGGTTTTAAACATGCACAATGCACGCAATAAAATTTACATAAGGTGCTTTTTGCTGATTTAGGCAAAAGATATCGTACCATATCGATATGCAAAAGATACGTAATGCGTAGACGACAACGCGAAGTGACGTAGTTGCATGCGCAGACACGTCTTTTGGACTTGCGGTACATACTTAAGCATCGGGTTGCTTGTCTGAAGATCGGTAGTAGGATGGAACGGTACACAAACTCTGAATTGGCTGACATGGATTTGGTGTATAGCGCTGCTGGTTGTAATGGACGAGCCGCTCAGCGGTTGTACGCCGAACGTTACCCCAATAGGCAAATCCTCTGCCATGCCTTCTTCGCTCGAGTACACCAGAGGTTGTCCGAGACGGGATCTTTCGACGGAGGCAGACCTGAACGGGAGCGATCAGTGCGCACCCCTGACAACGAAGAGGCCGTGCTGAACCTGGTTGAGGACAACCCAGGTCTTAGCACGAGAGATATCGCCAGACATGTTGGCATTTCGCAAGCAACTTCGTGGCGCATCTGACGTTCCCAGAATCTGCACCCCTACCACATCCAGCGGGTGCAGTTGCTCGAAGAGCAGGATTTTGGCCCTCGAATGGAATTCTCAAGATGGTACTTGGCGATGAGAGCCAGGGATCCCCGTTTTGTTTACGGATGAGTCCACCTTCAGCCGGGAGGGATTGTGGAACGCCCACAACAGTCATGTGTGGTGTGATGAAAATCCACATGAAACCAGAAGCCGAGCAGCCCAGGAGCGTTTCTCAGTAAATGTGTGGACCGGCATTCTGGGGGATTGCCTCATTGGCCCTTATTTGTTACCTGAACGGCTGACAGGTGGAAATTAACTGATTTTCCTGGATCAAATGCTGCCGCAGCTTCTGGAGGAGGCGCACGTACCCAAAGGTTCATGTCGCCAGATGTGGTTCCAGCACGATGGAGCTCCGGCCCATTACAGGAACGACGTGCGTCTCCATCTAAACGCAAGGTATGGCCAGAAGTGGATCGGGCGTGGGGGTCCAGTTAACTGGCCTGTCCGATCACCAGACCTCACCTGCTTGGATTTCTTCCTTTGGGGTTACCAGAAGGCCCAGGTCTACCATACACCTGTCAGCAGTACTGAAGAACTTGTGGCGCGCATTGTGGCAGCTGCAGGGGAGATCAGAGATACTCCTGGCATTGTTGGAAACACACACTCCTCAATGCGACGGAGGTGTGAAACCTGTATCATGGCCCAAGGTCGAAATTTCGAGCATCTTCTTTAGTGTTATTTTTTGTAAATAAATTTCCAGTATCATTGATGTTTTTGGTCTAAATTTATTCAGAAGTGAGCAGAGGTAGAAAATGTGTTTTTATTATTACTAACTGATCGTAGCGCTCCATTCTCAGTTAGCGTTCGAAATGTCAACGAACTAAGATTTTTACCCAAAGCGCCCCCTATCGGTTTTTCTTTTTGTACCGTTCAATTGAGTTTCAGAGAGCCCCAGCAAACAGAATCATGAAAATGCATGCCATAAGTCAAGAAATCTGTTTGTTTATCTCTTAGTAGCCTTCGAGTCTCAACCACTCTGTACTTCGATAATTTATTCCGGCTCTTACGCTTTTTGCAGGGTTCTACTTTTGGGTTCAAAATTTAAGTTAGAGTATAAACTTTGGCGAGCATGTTTTAAATTATCCAAATAACGATCTTAAAGTTGTTGTCTAGCTCTCCAAAGTCTACAGCGCCCCCTATCAATGTTTTAAGAGATACACTTATCAAATTGGTACTGAAGAAAGTCTAAATAAGCAGAATCATTTCGCCGCAAAAAGCAAGAAAATCTAACCATTTCCCTAGTTTTTATGACGTTTCGAATTTCGGCACCCAAATTTTCAAAAGCGCCTAGCACCTTACCATCGCGTCAGGGACTCTACATTCCCTATTCAAAAATGTTCGTCTAGGTGTGCTCTATCGATCCTCAAAGGTTTATCACCGACGAGCTGAATCACCCTGTATATATATATATATATATATATATATATATATATGTATATACAGAGTTATGTTATTTTTGGACTTTGAGCATAGCTTGTACCCCTTTTGACTTTAATTTACTCGAATTATTATTTTCGGGCATATTAATAACATACAGTTTTTAACTTTAATAGCTATTTGTAATAATTTAAATTTATTTTTTAACTTATAATATATGCGTGTTCAATAACAATTAGAGATAGGGATTAAGAAAACTATCGAACTTTATTTTGATTTCGTCAAATGAATTCTTTATTGATTTACAAATATGCTTATGGTAAAAATCACAAGCATAAGTAAAACTCTGTAATCCGTACTTTAATTTTTTATTTGGACAAATGAATAAATTGTGCTTTACAAAATTTCTTTAAAACCTTTATCCTCTTAGGTGAGTTTTTTAAAATTTCAAATTATTTTATCTCTACCTATTAAATTTTTTACAAAAGAATATTTTTGATCGATATTTTTCAGATTATTTATGGTATATGATCTAAAAAAAATAATTTTATTTCATAAGTTCAATCAACTTCTTCAGTTTTACATTGTTTTGTATTGATTGTAATCTGACCAAATCTTTCATATTATTTACTTATGATATTCGTGATATATTCAACGCATTTTAGTTATATATATATATATATATATATATATATAATATACTTGTATATCTTAATATATTAGAATGGAATTTCTCATTTTCCCTCTCAAAATTTTGAAGCAATTTTACTATCACTAAAAATTATTTAAAAAATTTACTCAAGCGAATATTTGCATCCTTATTTTCTTAATAATTATGTTTTTTAAATAATTATATATGCTTTTAAAATATTTTTCAGAACTGAAGTAAAAAAATTTTTCTCTCTCATAGAATATGTATGAACTGTATGCTTATATAAGAACAAGAAAAAAAGGAAAAAAAAGAATAATGCATTTCTGTCAATACTTATTTGGTTTTATAATAGTTAGGATTCCGAATTTCTTTCATAAGTTCTTATTAGTTGCTCATCTTTTCTTTTTCTGTGCAATTTATTAATATTCTTCCCTTTTATGATATTCATATTTATTATTATTATTATTTTTATATTACATTAAATTACCATTGACAAAAAATTCCTTATTCATAATTTTTATAAATTTATTTTTACTTCTTTGTGAGAATATATATTGTACTTGGAACGGTTAAAATTGCTTAACTGGAGCTGTTAATAAAACACGACTTCTTAATGAAAAATTCTTTCTTTATTTTTATCACAATTTTTAAGTATGATTTGTGTTTTTAAAAATAAAGAATTAAATTTCGCTGGTATATTTTTATTATTTCAATGAGATTTGACTTAGAATTTTATAATTAAATTTCATTGAAATCTTACGTAAATATGAATGTTAATTTAATATTTCAATCACATGTGTGTTCATTTCATAATGGCTGTGGAAGGATTCAGAATCATGTAAATGTAAGACTCCTAATTTTTTTGTTAATTGTTAGAGGAGAAATAAATTATTTCTTGCATTTAAATGAAAATTTCCTTAAAATTTATTACATAATAGAGTTTGATATTGATGTCACTATTAATCAAATGTTTTTGTACAGTTAAACATTTTAAATAATCAAAAAATTATTTAAAAAATATCTATCTTGACCGATGCATCTCACTAAAATCAAAACTTCATTAGTCAATGTATCAAAATATGAATTCAAATCTGAGAGTAAAATAAATTTTAATTTATTTTCAATTATTATTCTGTATAAAATAAATCAAAGAAAAAATAAAAGCTATTTAAGAAAAAAATTTAGATACATTTGAATTTTGTTTCGGTAATTATAAAATAACAAGTTATAATTATCACATATCAAACTATACAGTTAGCTGCAGTATAATTGATAAATTTGATAAATAAGTAGAGATAGATCTGGATACTCGCAAAACTGTATATAAAGAAAATATCCTACTTTTGAATAATGGTCAAGTAAGTCGGTAACAGGCTAGCACTTTTTTCTTCAAATTTTGTACCACTTAAATTGCGTGGACCTTAAGTCGCATGTTTCTTACAACATATGAATCCTTGCTGACTGGATCAGAATAAAATCCCTACCATCATCTGGAGACGAATTAGACGCGTATTGTTCCGATTACAGTGGTCAAAGTAATTATAGCATTTTGTAAGACATTGATACTACAGTAAGAAATCAAAAGAATCTGTCCTCCTAAAACTAACGATAACCAACATTGTTACATTTATTTCGAGTGTAGTACATTTTACCACCACTTTTTAAATTAAATGATTTGATTACTTTAATATATTCTGTACACTCTAAAAAAAACTAGAAAAACTGGTACAGGTATTTATATGTGTGATAATGATATATATATATATATATATATACAATAAATCGATGATGCAATGAGATACATAGTTCCTATAAAAGATAACGATTGCCTGGCAAAGTTTTCAGGGCTGTTATTTTGGCGCAACAATCGTAGGTTATCAAGATGTAAGTATTGACTAGTCTTAGTCTTGTCAATACTTAAATCTTCTATTAAATCAATATAATTATAGATTATATTAAAAATTGAATCTAATATAATTCTTTCTTTTAACACCCCAGAACAATTTAACTTTATAAGTAAATCTAATTTGTCTCTAAATTAGAAATATTAATAATAGTTCAAGTTGTATTGAAAGTTAAAATAAAAGTAATTTATGGAATAATACAAACTATTATAAGGAAATTGAAAATATGATAGATATTTTTCTACTGTTTTGTTAAATAGTTTATGGTTCTCATATGATGTTTTATTTATAAGCCTAATATTTTTGAAGGGAAAATTTGTATTATGTATTTTACAACTTTACTGGAGTTTATTGAGTTATTTTTGAAGATAAATCAAATTTTATTTTAGTCAACGTAAGATAAATAATACTTTGAAATTAAGTTCTTAGTATGCCAAATAAATTTTAATTTGCTTATAAAATAATTTTGGGTCCTGAATATTATAAAGTTTTAGAGAAATCTTAATTTACACTAGAGTACAAAACACAAGAAACATAGTAAATTCTAAGTAGACAGCCGTGATATAGCAGAAAAAGTGAGTCTTGCGATCGGTATGATTAATACACAATTCTATAGAAAGGTCATACGTATGCGAATGTCAAGAACAAAACACAGGCAAAGTGAGAGTATGAAAAACGCTTGCGGCTGGTGCTTCCAGCACTATATTACAGTAACAGAAAGGATGGTGACGCAATTAATAATATTCGATGCAAGTGCTTTTTTTATTTTTTTTAAAGTATGGTAGAAGAAATCACCTGATCAATTTCACTCGTAAAAGAATGATCGGAAAGCTAGAGGAGAAGGGAAATGTGAGACCAATGTTGATGAAGAACTTCGGAATCAGCAAAGTTGCCTTTTCTCACGGTCAGAAAGACACCCAAACTCAAAGTACAGCTGTTAGGAAAGTCGACTGTGACCACAGAAAAAAAAAAAAAAAAACAACTGCAATGGCTGACGACAATTATTTTGCAAGAAAAAAAAAATAACTATATGGTTGGGAGTAAAGAAACGGGCAACAAATGTAAGTTAATAATTTTGATTGATATTGATTTTTTTATGAAAAATCGGTTTCTAATCAACCGGATTATGGCACAATGTTTTCTAATTTTAATCACGTAAGCAATTAAATACTTGTATATGACGTCATTGGATCCTCGTGGACGAAATTGTCAGTTTACATTCTAGAGAGAAATTGGAAATAAATATGAGTTACGATACATCTTGTGAAATGCACACAATAATCCTAGATGAACTAGTATTAATCGTTTGCATATTGAAATGAAGAGAAAAAGAAATTAGAATTGCACATGAGCATAGACTTGTAAAAAAACATTTATATTTATGCATTCAGTTTTCTTGGATCTCAAAAAAAAGTCTGCTGGAACTTATAGAAAACATTGTTTGCCGTTCTCAGTTGTTATATATATGAGGCCGCGGTGGCCTGGTTAGTTAGGCCGTTGTTCTCGTTATCAAAAAAGGTGGTTAGTTCGAATCCCGGCTTAGCCGAAGATTCGTCATGTTCACTAATGGTGACTGGGGCACGTTTAATATATCGAGTCGCAATGTACTCCATGTTCCCATTCCAAATTAATACCACTGCGAGTGATTGGAGCCAAGCTACGTGTCTTCTCCGGTTTCACACTCTAAATTGGAAGATTCAGATGGTGCTGTCATCTATGAGCCAAAAGTCGTACTTAAAACTTCGTATGAGAGTGCTTTATCAAAAAAACGGTCTCTTTCTGAATTCATTCGCCTACTCTCTTGACGGGTGGGCTTGGCATTGCCAAGTGTCATTAGTAACAACATATATATATATCAAATATTTTTAATAAGTTAGTTAATTCTGTTGAATTAAATTCTCTATATTATGTACTAATATATAAAGTAATCACCTAATCTCCACAGGGCCATCTATGAACTAAATAGGGAGAATTTTTGGAATTAATTATTTTTCTTTTTAAGAATATTGTTCTTTAAAAATGCGAACTCTGGCCATTGGAATTCGAATTTCGATCACGAAAAACACTTACTTTACTCATACCACTTCGAGTTTTGTATGTTTCTTTTTTTTGTACACGAAGGCTAATTAAACATGACTTTCAATTTAAAATGGTTTCCACAAATCACTAAAAATCTTTAAGCACTTGTGTGATTCAAACCTACGAACTGTTGATATGAAGGGCAAAGCTTAACCCTTATTGGTCTTGCAACACTTCCCTTACATATTAGTTTAATTTTTCTTTCCAAGTGGTTTCATAAATGTAAGACTTTTTCTCAAGTGGTGCTATTATTTAAAATGTATATAATTTAAATAAAGTAATCTTAATTTATATTTACAATAACGTTTGGATATTATTACATTGTGGTAGATTTTATTTAATAAAAAAATAGGGTTTTAATTTCAAGTAACTACATATTTTTAAAGAAAATTATATATATATATATATATATATATATATATATAAATATATAAAATTTATTTTGTTTTAAAATTATTAATTTTTAAGCACTAAGGTATTATGAAATTTATTTTTTCAGAATGCGTTAAGAAAGTTTATAATTTTTAATTACTAGAAAAAAGAATAAAATCTTTTAAAAAGCTTCTTCCAAAAAACATTGCATAACTTTTTTCTAAAGCATAAAACATTGAATATGTTTTAAAATATTTAAATGTTATCGAAAGAAAAAGGTAATATTTATAATTTAGTTTCAAATCATTAATTTTCTTATAATTTACTTATAGTCAAGAACTTAATTTAAATGAAATAATTTCTACAAATGTAAAGCATTTTTGTCTAATTAAACTTAATTGAGTCTTATTAGTTTTTTCTTAAAAAAATATCATTTTTAAAGTGTCTGTTTTTTTTATTGCTTTAATTTTATTTATTTCTTCAAATTGAAATAGATTTCAAAATTTTTTTATTTTTATTAATGACAATTTTATTGGTATATCTAAGAAAGGGAATTAAATATATGTTATTAATGAAACCATAAGCTATAAAAATATAAGCAATTCATTGCAATATTTGGTATAGCAAACATTATGGATAACCAGTAACTTCAGGAAAAGCATGCTATAATATTAGGGGATTCACTTTTAATTTTCAGAAGTGTGGCAATACTTAATTACAATGCTATGTAATTAAATCTTAGCGCAGTCAATGAAGACCATCACATTATTTACATACAAAAAATCCATTCCATTGCGTAATCCCATTAAATGTTTGAAGAGAAGTTGAATGGAAATAATAATTTCTAAGCCAAAGACAAAATTACATTAAATCATTAAGGATTAGTAGGTAATCTAATCATTTTTATAAAAATATTATCCTTTATGATAATAAATTAATTCTAGAAAGACACAGCATTTTCTTGTTTTAGAATACGAAGAACTGAAAACTATTGAATTTTATCTAGTTATTTTAATTTTTTTAGTTTCTTCAAGAATAATCATTAATTTCTTCATGATCTTTTTCTTCAAACATCATAAGTAACAAATTACTTGAAAATTTTAAATACATCTAAAACAAACAATTTATTTTCCCGAATTGTTAAATACATTTATTAAGCTCAGGTTACTAATAAAATTAGCACAGAAAATTATATTCAAAACATTGTAACTTCGAACAAATTTCGGCTTGTATCAATATTTGAAGTAAGGAAAACTCTTTAACAATGATTAACTAGTTAATTTATCATTTAGAATGAATATTTTTGTATAAATTTCTTGTAATTAACTATTTAAATAATGTAGCTATAAAAGTATTTTAAAAATAAAATTATTGAACTAGCTAAAACAACTTAATCTGTAAATTAATCAAATTATAATTTTTTTTTACTTCCATCAAGTATATGCTTATGAAAATGCAAATTAAAAGAATTAATTTAAATAAAACAGATAAAGCTATAACAATTGCAAAATAATTAGTAAATTTAGTTATGATTATTTTCAAAAATGCTTAAAAGTGATTAATTAAATTGGATTATTTTAAATTTTACAAAAAGCTTAATTCATAAAAAAAAAAACAAAAACAAAAAGTAAACTAACCAAGAAAGGTATATTTAAAATTAATTTATTTTACATAATGTATTAAAAATGTTTGAAACTTATTTCTTAAAATTGTAGCATTCAAACATATTGGTTTGGGTTAAAAATATTTGAATTTATTACTATAATTAATACTTAAATATTTAGTTTCAAAATCGAAGGAAGATAATTAATATTTATAATGGCTATATTTCAAAGTTATCTTTCTTCAATCATCTGATAATACGCTGTGTTAAAATTTATTTTAATATTCTCATTATTTCTAGATATATGTTTTAAATTATAATGTGAACAAATAGTATTGAGTTGATACCTGCAGAAATACACCGGAGTAAGAATTAAAAAATAAAATAATTTATTCAATTCCTAGCTTTGTGTCGATTTTTTAGAATGAAATTTCTTATTTTAAGCAAAATAACACATGGTAAATTATTTAGCAATGAGAATTAAGAATGAATTATAAGATGTTTTCTAAACCAAAACATTAAAATTTCATTATCATATTTTATTTAATATTAAGCTGAATAGTGATTTTTTAATGGAGCGATGCTAAAAATATTGATAGATTCAAGGTTTTTAATTTTTAACATGCATGTGACAATATTGAAATTCATGCTAAATATTGCAGAAAAAATTTTATTCGTTTTATTTTATAGAAAATAAAATTTGGAAAACTCGAACGTTCTTTTAAAAGCGAAACTTCAATAAATCCTTAAGGCCTGCTCATCTGGAACAAATTTATGGAACACTTCTCCTTTACTAACTCTTTAATTCGATTTTTATTCTTTCTTTTTCTGTCTAATTATTTATTTTCATATGAAGTCCATAATTAAATAAATCTGTCAATGAAATTTCTTTTAGGGCTAGAAAAAATTAAAAAATACAGTATGCAGTTAAAAAATTAAAAGAATTTTTTTTAGAAATGAATATAAAATTATTCTAAGGCAGATTTCTTAAGTTTCTTTGTCTTGAGAAGCAGTTTTAATGATTTATCGCTCATGAATTTCTGAAACGTTTACATTGACAAGTTTAAAAAAACTGTATGATGTTAAACGTCGGATAAATGTCGTCGGGTTTTAAGAATTGATTGATATAGTTTTTAACTATTATGTAAGGAAAAAATTAACTATTCTGAAAAAATTCTAAGTTCTTACAACAAGTTTCTGTTGAAAATGTTTCTATAGAAAATAATGACTTCAAAATTTAAGGCGTCAACAATGTGCTACAATATTTTTTAATAGCAAGATCTTAATAAATAAACATTAAAGGAGTTTATAGATATAATAAATTTTTTGTATTGTTAAATAAATAAATAACTTCATCAAGTTTCTTATATAATCCTGTTAAAATCAATATTAAAAATTATATAGCGAAAATTGTATTTAACAAAACTTTAGACTTTAAATCGATTAAGATTTTGCTTTAAAATGTTTTAATGTCAAACTATGTTGAGAGTGAATTCTACACATTTTTTTTTCTAATGGCGGGTATCCTTGAGCAAGTAAGTACATTAGCCCATTTGCCGCAAAAAGGCTGGAAACTGCTACTCATGTTATCATTTCCCGGTGGGCACCTGTGAACCAAGTCACTGAGTTACGAGTAGCATCGCCCACGCTACATCTCCACAAACCCGTTTATAGGGCGGATCACAGTCATCCATCATCTGAGCAAAGGACGAGAAACATAGAGAGAGAGAGAGAGAATGAACATCCATGCCCGAGCCGGGAGTCGAACCCAGGTCCTCCCAACCGTAGTCAGTTACGCTAACCACTAGACAGGTTGTGTGGTGCTAATTCTACACATGTCGGTATTATTTTTAGAAATAAGAATGAAATTCTTTCCTTAATTTTAAAGCTTATAAATTACATGAAAATTAAAGTTATTATTGAATAAATCATGGAATCTACAATCAGTTGCTTTTTTATATCATGTAGTTTGATGAGGATGCTTATACGGAATGCTTTTTTATCACGTTTTTTTACATAATAGTATCTATAGTTTTCTAAACAGAATAAATGTTTATAAATAAATATTAAATCTAATAATAATATCTTTATAAATTGTATTTATGGAATACTTTAAAATAAACTATAATACCTAATATTGTAAGTAAAACTATATATTATATATTCACTGTCTTTAATAATTTATAAACTTCTGATCAAAATTAATACTGAGAAATAAATGTCCATATGACATTAACTTTAAATTAAATTTTCATTTATTTTCTTACTTTGATGTTTATCTGGTTGCTTACTAACATTGCACAGCATTTAATTATAATCTGCATATTTCGGAAAATTTATGAAATGATATTGGAATTCTTCGGAATTACTCTATAATATTATGAAATTGAATAGTTTTAAGTTAAAATTTATCAGATTAAATTTAATCCTGAAATTATTCAACTTCTTATTTTGTGAACTTTTATACTGTTGCGAAAAGTCAATTAATTAAAACTTGGATACTTAGTTACTCTTTTCGGTTATACTTATATATAGAGAATTTTGTATTCAAATAAATTGTATATAATTACATTTAATAGAGTGCTCAGGTTAAAATACAAGCTTTTAATCTGAATGATTTAGAATGACCCAGATTCTCTTAACCTCTTTACATGCCAAATAAATTTAATTAAGTTATTTAGGTAATGAAGGCCTTTTTGCTTTACATGTTATTAAAGATATGCAAGTCTTGATCTCATGAAAGTAAAAATTTATTCGTTGAATTATTTTTTAAAATTTTCTTTGAAGTTTGAAAAAAATTAAAATTTTCCTTTTTATTAAAACTTATAAAATTTTAATATGTTCGAATTACGCGTAGGGAAACTTTTAATTTTAAATAATAACGAAACAAATTAATCAGGAAATCTTGCATTAAGATAAAATATTCTAAGGTATAATATAAATATAATATATATATACGTATGTATACAAGTTTTTATTTGCCAACAAAAATGTCATCAATTAAATTCCTTCAACTGACACCACAATCTATACAATTTGGCAACACGATGGATATACGGGAAGACAGTGGAATTTATATTGAACGACATATAAAATATAATATAAATATAATATATATACATGCATATGTATACAAGTATATATTTGTCAACAAAAATGTCATCTATAAA
>JAPDSC010083809.1:19366-43467 GCA_026290005.1 Latrodectus geometricus | reverse complement strand
ACACACACACACACACACACACACACACACACACACACACACACACATCTGTCGGTTTGTGTGTATATATACACACAAACCGACAGATAATTTCACTGCAAGAGACGGAATTTTAGGACAATGATACATCTATTTATACTATGGGACTTTTCCTTGATAAAAATGAAGATGAGGTTAAACATAGTATTCGACCTTAATATAACTGAATCGTTACAGTTTATTTTAAAATGTTCAATACGGAATTGATATTTTCCACCTGCATCTCTCACAGAACTTTCAATACATTACCATGAAAAATGGTACAAATGTCTTCTAAACATCATTTATTACTTCAATCAATTCTTGAATCGATTCTTATTCCGACCAATAAATTTATTCTTATTCAAGTACAAGATTTGTTGTATCCTAAATGCGATCCTTCGTGATACTAATTAATGATTTATAACTCTAAGATGTTTCCATTATTTCCCTTTATTATTTCAGTTATTTACTTTACTAGAGTATTTGATGTTCTAAGTCAAATAAAACTAAATTTTTATATTGACAAGTACCGTTTAAAAAAATGCAAATAAGTGTCTATTAAGAAATTTAATTTTAAAACTTTGAAACTGATGTATATCGCATTGTGTTCACGCATGCTTGTATATTTATAAGATTGGAAGTTGAAATGTGAAGTAATATTGTGTTTCAAATTATGTCCATTAAAAATCAAACTCTTAATTAAGAGCAAAAATGTTTATATTATAACTTAAAGATATTAATTAATGTATATAAAATGCTTGCTATTTATTATCAAATAACGAATAAAAACAATAACAGTTTTTGAGCAGGATTTACCATCTTATGATAGATTTTAATAGCAGTCAATTAAGAAATTACTATAACTTTGGATAACGTTGCTTCAGACAATATTTTATGTTTCTTATCAGTTATAATTATTATAACTCTTTAAGAAGTGTGCAGTGGACATTACAATTGTCATGATATCTTCATGTACTACATTGGATATTTTCTAATGATTTTCATACCCCAGCTCTGCAAACACATGATATTAATTTCACATGATCGTATGATTTCTTCAGAGTGTTTGATTTTTTGGTGGCCAGCAGTTAAATAGAAAGCACGTGACTCTCATTTAGAAGAACAGTGTATGTAAAGAGAAAGAGATGCAATTTTACTACAGACTTGAACAAAGCTATTTCCTTCAAATGGTACAAATTTAGATAAACTATTTCTGAAAACTTCTAGAAGCTGCATTGAATAGAATTTATGATCTCAATAAAAAAAAAAAAAAAACGATAAAAAATTTCTCATTAACATTAATTTGATGTTAAGTTAGCAGCTTTTTGAAACAGCTGTTTCACTTAACTTTCCTCTTCTTTATAATTCTTATTTTTTATATTATTAACGAATTATTTATTTAATTATATGAACTAATTTAATTTATACTTTTTGTATGCAATATATTTTTTTCAATAAACAGCTTTAATTTTGACTGGAGTACTTATCTTTTTGGTACTCTCTGTCTGTTCCAGTTCGACATAGATCAAACGTAATTTTTTAACTTTGTTTTCACATTTCACGACATAATAATTTTAGTTATTGTTAGCAAGTTTAATTATTTGTCTCTTACAGTAATGCACTTTTCTTTTTCTGTCGAGTGCCAGCCAGGCTGGCACTAGATAATACTAGAGAGTACTCAAGATCACTTTATCAGTTGCAATGTAGGCTTATAATATATATGGGTGCGCTGCTCCACTCTTTCAACTGAACCGCAATTGGGTGTGGAGTCCGACTTCCTCAGTACACACATGCCATAGGAACCCGTTTATAGGATAGGCAACCATTCACACTCCGTTCATACAAGGAAAGGACAAAGACAGGAGAAAGAGAAAGAGAAAGTACATCCATGCCCCGACTGGGATTTGAACCCAGACCTCCCTATCCGCAGTCAGGAATGTTGACCACTAGACAGAGTAGGCGAGAGTAATGCACTTAAAATAGCTTTATAAAAAACGTATAAAAAATCCATAATATCCACAAGTTTTGGGGTGTACTTTATTCAGAAATTCGTAAGATTTCTGATATTGAAAAGCTGACTATTTAAATAAATACTAGAGAGTACTCAAGATCACTTTATCAGTTACAATGTAGGCTTATAATATATATATTTATATATATAAATATATTTAAAATTGTGCATTCATATAATTAGCTTTTTTATGCTTTCAGATTAAAAATTAAAAATTTAAGAAAGAAAGAATGTATTCCTGTGTAAAAAGTATATAAATCCCAATAATACATGTAAAACAGTTATAATTAAAAATATAATCTTTCTAAGTGTATCTTTTTTTTAATAAAAATTTACTTCGCATGTAAAAATAATCCTAATTATACGCTCAAAATATATAGATTAAAGAAAATGACTATGTTACTTTTTAAAATCTGTTATTATTTGGTGATTAGAAGAATCACAATTTTTTTCAACAAGATTACTATACATTTTTTTAATTTTTAAAATTGCATGAAAAATATCTAAGTATAATTTTTTCAGAAATTTATTAAGATGTAAGAGAAATATTTTTAATAATAGTAAAGCTAAAAAAATTCTAGTTAATTAAAACATGAAAATATTTTTTATCCTTTTTTTAATGAAAAATAAGACACTAGTTTTAAAAGCTAATGAATTATAAAAAATTTTCTATGATTTTAAGAACTGTTATTTGTTAATTAGTCATGTAAAAATATAAATTTATATTAATTAACTATTGCTATCACAGCTTTCAATATTAATTTTATTCATTGAGATCTCTAACAATTTTCTTAAATATTTACGGAAAAGTTATGAAAATAGAATTGAACGGAATTTCTTAATTTGTTGTTATGATGAATGAAAAATTGCTAGCAAGAACAATTTTAACAAATTATATATTTTACATGTTTGAGTGAAATTATTTCTCATGAGGAAAAGTAGAATATTAATTCTAAATTTGATCATGTTATGATTTTTTATGTATTTTAATATTAAATGGACATATTTATTGTGTAATAAGTAAAACCCCTTATATAACTTCTCAATTGTTTGTGTTTACTTTTAAGGATTTTTTAAATATGTTAAGTTCCAAAGGCTGTACAAACTTTTGGTGAAAATAATTAAATGGTTATAAAAGAATTTAAAGTTTTAATAATATTTATTTATTTAAGATGAATATTTAATTTTCTTTAATTTTTTTATGAAATAAAAAATATTCAAAGTAAAAATAAAAATTTGCATAAAAATACCTGCTAAATTTGCTTTAAAATTTGGGAAATGTATTCAAAAATTATTTTACCTTTTTAAGTAATATTTAAAAGCGCATTAAAATTTTATTTAAAAACATTGTACATAAATTACTAGTTAAATTTTATTTAGTTTGGCATTTTGAAACTTTTATTATTAAAACAATAATTAAATTAATAATGAGTTCAACTTAGTTTGTCTCTCATGATGTATAAAATTTGAATTTAAGAAAAATATTATCATCATTAGTGTTTTTTATTTTTATTAGTAATTGCATGCACGCCACTTAAGAAAAATTCTTAAATATTTATTACTTGCAATTTATTGTCACAGAAAAATATTGTTATTCGTAAGATAATTTACTGACAAATATATTTTAAAGAAAGCTTTACAATATATTTTGAAGATAAATATATTTCAAATTAAAATATGTTAAATAATTAACAAAAATATTAGAAAAATATAAAAAATAGCCTCTCTCAGTTCGCATCATTTCAAAACTATGAATTGAAAAATGTAACTTTTATTGTTCTAAAAGTATTTTCGGAAATGAATTGAACTGAAGAACAAATTTCCTATTGTTTTATGTAACTTCCTCATGAAATTTTTTGTGAGATAGTAACTTTATTATTACAAATGATAGAAAATCTTCAAATTTCTTATTCTGAAAAAAATTCAAATGAACTATTCAGGTACGCATGAATAACCAAGTAAAAACGTATCAAATTAAATTAAATTAAATTTTTTCTGACATAGAATAAAAATTTTTATATATAAATTAATACAATTAAAATTACTTAAAGCAAGATGCAATTTGATAAATTGTTATTATTAAAACTTCTTCAGTGTTTTTAGAAAAGTATAACTTAATTGTTATATAAATTTTTTGATTTGAAAAAATTTATCATTTAATTATATGTTTAAAAACATTTAATCAATATATTTTATTAACATTCTTGTTAAATTTTCTTTTTTAAAAACCAAAAAATATTCTTATTATTACGGAAATTAGCCTAGATTTTATTATTATGTTATCATCTGTTCAGAAAAAAAAAATGTTTTCTTTGTATTACGATTAAATTTTTTTTTATATTTTTATGAGAATTGAAAATTGTTCCTTTAAAAAACATTTAATTAATAAGCTAACATACAGAATTTCCAAGTTTTTGTTAAGAAAAATTGACTGTAAATTACACTGTAAAAATTGAAATTAAATCATATTGCTCAAGTATATGCAAAATGCACACATATATTCACACACGCTTTATAAAGTCATATTCATTAATACTGTATGAAACCCTATTTGGCAAGACAAGAAAATGATATAAATTTATAAATTTAGAAAAGTTTCTTCAATAAACACACCTTTTGCTTGGCAATAATGGGCATAAAATGATTATTTCCATGATTAAGCCCATAGTATACATTTTCTTGCAACATTTTCATATTACACAACCTCTTTAATACGCCCCATTACAAAAATAGTAAAATTGCTAATTTTAAAATAACCGTATTTTTATGTATATAATCCGTGGATTATGTGTTAAAAAAAATTCAGAATTGAATCCACCGCAGATAATCTGATTAAAATCTGATTTCTCCATCAGAAAAGCTTAGAAGAAAGTTTCGAAAGAAATACTATTTATAGTTCATAATTTAAATAACAGATGGCGCCACGACATGACAGATTTATTTCAACTATAATCAGCTTTGTCGACTTACGCTCAAGAACGAACTCAGTTCTTCGGCAAGATAATACAGTTACAATTCGCTAACGTCATTTCGCAATTTGTCTTGACGTGAGCTGTTTCGTTCTTAAAATTCAAATTCGTATATCGTCATAAGCAAGTGTAAAGGCTTAATTACACAGCAGATTTTAAATAAAAAGCTATAGCGACAGCAATTAATCCATTTGAAGAAAATAATCCATTTGTTTCATTTAATTATTAACAAAGCAAATGTATTTTATTTTTAAAATTTGTCTAACATCATTTTAAAAGTTATTAAAAACTAAAAATGGTTAGGTTTCACTAGAATCTTCTCGGAATTATCGCTTTTGATCAATCCCGTATTTTCATCCCCGAATTTTCATTTCCTGAAACTGAGATGAGGTAGATCCAAAGAGATCTTTTTCAGAATAAGTGTTTATTGCTGAACAATTTGTTATATTTTTAAATGTGCATTTTTTAATTTATGTGGTACCCATATTATCAGCAATATACACTGCTCAAAACAATTAAAGGATATTGTAAGTTTTATATAAAATAAACATATAAGCGAAATTTTTTTGCCGAAAATGGAAGAAGAGAATCGCAAATGCAAATTTTTCTGATTTTTAAACTGTGGAGTATGCTAATTTTAAGTTCGACGTAAAAAACGTCGCTTCATTGGCAGTGAATGAAATTTGACTTTCAACTGAATAAAAGAAAATGAAGACAAGGATGATCGGCATTCAGTGACAGCTTTGTTTCAATGAGTATGATATCTCAACAAAAATCATTTAACTGATTCAGAAGCTTGGAGAGTTGTAGCGCAAGCCATTGGAGTGTCACAAAGTGTGATTTCTAGGATCTGGAACTGTTTTTTTGGAGCCTGAAAGTGCAGGCCGAAGACCAGGGAAAGGTAGTAGATGGGAAACAACATCCAATGCAGATCATTATTTAGTGTTAACGGCTCGGAGACGCCGAAATATGAACGCTACTCTTCTCCAACAACACATTCTTTCGGCTACTGACACCACGGTTTTAACTCAGACTGTCCAAAACCAGCTCCATGGTGTAGGTCTGTATGCTCGTCGACCGATGGTTTGCGTTAAACTAACATCAAGGAGGCATCGTCGCGACCGCAGGGACGACAACGAGCATGTGAACTGAAGGAGAAATGAATGGAGCAATGTTCTTTTTTCTGACGAGTCTCGTTTTTCTGTTCATCCTGATAATAGACGTATTTTCATCTGGAGGGACAGTGGCAGTCGGAATAATCCTGCATTCGTTCATGAAAGTGTCAGATTTGGCGGGGGGATAGTATTGGTGTATAGTGGCATCTCCATTGATGGGCCCACAGACCTCTATATCATTCGAGATGGACCTCTGACTGGTCCCCGATATAGAAATAAGATCCTCAGACCTTTTGTAGTCCTTTACGCTGCAACAATTGGAGATGACTTCATTTTAATGGATGATAACTGCAGGCAACATCGTGCTAACCTGGTGGAGAATTTGTTTTCGATGAAGGAATGTACAAATGGAATGGCCAGCGTGTTATCCAAACATGAATCCAATTGAGCACGTTTGGGACGTTCTAGGAAGACGAATTGCTGGCCACTAACCACCCCACAAACTCTACAAGAATTGGAAAGAGTTCTTCTGGAAGAGTGGAACAGAATACTTTAACTCGTGATTAATATCCTCATTGACTCCATGCCTCAAAGGTGTTCAATGTTGCTGCCATCTGTGGAAACCCTACCACCAACTGAAAATGACTTCCTTTGAAGAAAATACTTTTAATTATTTTTTTTCTCATATGCACAAATTCTGTTTTTTTCCTTTTGTACACAAATGCGCAATAAAAGGCATTTTATTCTGCCAAACATGTGTAATTTATTCTCATATAACCTACTACATCTGTCAACCATGTATCAAGCAGCTAAAAGGTTTCCCAGCCACAAGATGCATTTAAAACCGCAAAATCCTTTAATTGTTTTTAGCAGTGTTATTTTCGACTATTCACAGAAAAAAAATTCAGCTGATTATAGATCGTTATGGATTAGGCGTTAGGAAGGCGTTTTGTTTCCTTTTACTGGAAAGAAAAGGTCTTGTTCATTATATACATTAAAATATGGTGTGTATTTTATACAGATAGGAATAACTCATCTTATACAATAATTTGCTTGCTGATATTTTTGTTTAATATTCTATACTAATCTTGTTCTAAAAGGATAATTTATTTAGATTAGCAATTGCATATTTACATAAGGCAACTGCAAATATAATAGATTTAAAAAAAAGGGAAAATTTTTGTTTAGTTTGCAAAACACTTTATTTAATTTTATTTGCTTACCTTTAAACCGAGGAATGATCTTATGTTTTTTATAGTTTCATGTACATAATTTGTTTCTCGTTTCACTAAATAACTGGATATTATTGAAGAACTTATAAAATATGTTTAAGTATTCATATGGCTCGTCATTGTTCGTCAGTCAATACAAGAAACCAAGATTTAGTGAAATGAAATTCTAATATTAAATTCATAAAAAATCACAGTTAAAATTTTTTGAATTAATTCAACATTTTAAATATAAAGAAATGCAAAAATTTTATTAATGCTTATGAAAACGAGAATCAAAGCAATAATTAAAACTAGAATTGATTTTATTTTTATTAATTTATATCATCAAATAGCATAAACTAAAAAAGGTTTTGCTTTAAATTATAGTATTGTAAGTGTAAAGCATGAAAACATTTAAATACGTAAGAAAACTAGTAAAGTTTATTGTTAATAAAGGCAATTTTGAAGAAAAGTTTTCTAGTTTTACAGAATGGGTTACACTAGACTTTTATATAATTTACGTAAGTGATATTTAACTTAATTATGCATTTAACACAACTCGAATTTTAAACTAAAAAATATAGTAAAATTTTAAAATTATTTGTTTTTTTAAAAACAATATTTAAAATAATTAATTTTTCTTAATTTTATTACAATTATTGTTATTTTGTATATGAGAAGTCATATTAAAATAAAAATGAAATGTATAAAATTTGAAAAAAATATTTCTTTTTCTAAACTTATAATGTAAATTTTCCTTAACTTTATAACATTTACTGTTATTTTGCAAATTGTAAAGATATTTTACATGCGTAGTTAAATTTGATATTTTAAAAAATTACTCTGATATATTCAACCAAAGTGTCAATTATTGAGAGGTTTAACAACAAATATTAACTATAAATTAACTAAATATTGCTAAATATTATTTAAAATGTAAATATTGATAATAAAATCATCCATTATATCATTAAAAGTCATATAATATTTTCGAAAAACTGTTTAATAGCTTGTCGATAACAGTTTACTAAGAAAAAACGTCATATTTAATTTAAACGTCATACATATTTAATTTTTTCCAATTTTTGATGATTTCAATTTATTTGAATATTTTGTCCGAAGAGAAAAAAATAGGAAGAATATTTCCTTATTTTTAACCGTATATCTTAGTTGCTATCATTTTCAAACATAAATTTAATTTGGCATACTAATAACAAGTTCAATTTGTGTATTTAACTTAATAAAGTCAATTGAAAGCATTTGCTTATTATTTTGGTTTTTTAAATGATTATTTACATTCACTTTTGTAATACAATATTCAAAATTCACTAAAAAATTACAGTGTCTGTTTGAAAAATAGTTATTGCAGGTTTATAAGATTCAAAGAAACAGAACATAGCAAAAATCCGATCTATTAATTTTTAATTCTTAAAAATTAGTAGACGTAGACTTTCTAATGAGTATTTTATTGTTACTGCTAATGTTTTTAATTATTTTTTCATTTTTATTCTAGAACAAGCTTTGACTTGTTGAACAACAACACTACAAATTTTCCTATATTTGGCTTTATATTTCGGTTTCTATACTTTCCTGTTGATTAAATTCTTAAGAAATTAATTCTGTTTAATTGTAAAATTTGTCAAATTTGCATTAATTTAATTAATTTTACTTTAATAATACATTAAAAATTGGTTTTGGGTTAAATAAAAATAAAATATTTATTAAATAAATAAAATTTTGCTTATTATAAAAGCTGTTTGTTTTTTAAATTATCATTAAATAAAGGCATTTTATATTAGAAATAAATAAAAAGGACTTTAATTTTTAAATTTTTTATTTCTTAGTAATCAATTAATAGTTAATACAGTACCATAATCAAAATGCTATAATATAAATAAAAAGTTACTTAGTGAAACGTTTCCCCTTCAAATGCTTAAAAACTATTTTAATAAACTATTAATCGATTCTTTCATCACAAGAAAATAAAATTGGTATTAGTAACATTAGTTAAAACGAAAAAATAAAAGTTTCATTATTTTACATGTTAAAATATTTATCCATGAAAAAGGAATTTAATTAAAACTTACTTTGTTTATAATGGTGTATTTATCTTTTTGTTTATTGTTAGTATTTATTGATATGAATAAAAAGAGTTGGTTATGAAATATTTGGTAATCTTTATTGAAACTAATTCAAAAAGTAATATACAAATTAAAAAAAAATATTCCACAGAAAGTTGTAAGTGAAAATAGAAAAAGTAATTAAACTTGAAAGCATTTTAATAAGAAAAAATTTATTGAATAGTGTTTCACTTTATGGAAATATGTATAAAATAAAAGCAATCATAATTATTAAAAATAGTTTAAAGAAAATATTTTAGTTACTTTTAAATTAATGTTGATTTTCTTTAAAAATTTTATTAACAGGAGAAAAACTAATTAAAATGGCTCTTTTAATCACATATTTGCTTACAGTCTCATTTTAAATTTTAATTTATGGCCATCAATTGAAACGAAGTTAACATTTTTTTTAAAAGAAAGTCAACAGAAACAAACAAAACATGATTCTAACACATCCTTAATTTAATTTCAAATATTGTTCCTTATTAAATTGCAATAGTGTCTCTATTTAGAAAAAAAAGAACGACAAATGTTTCTAAAGAGAAAAAATAAACTGCTAACACAAAAATCATTATAGAAATTTTACTTTTTAAACCAATTACCTATAATAAAGTGTCTGGTGTAAAAATCCAGCAAAACTGTTCTCTAGAGTCACATTTGGCTGAAGCATCAATTTGAAGCAACAATTTACTAATGAAAATTTTCTTTTTTTTTAAAGTGCTTTTCATAGTAATTAAGTGAAATAAAATGTCAAATGTCAAAAAAATCCTTAAACAAAATAAAAAAAATTTTACTTAAATCCAAATGCGCAGCTTAGAAAAGTACAATTCACAAGCAATTTATACGATAATAAATAAATTTCATCAGAAAATATATTTAATTAATTGTAGCATAGAATTTTGTGACCATGACACCAAGAATTTTTAAACCGAATTTTTGCAGGCGTGTATTAATTGCTCTTAGGTATTAGCATTTATTATAGTCTTAAGTTATTAAAAAAGATAACTAAGCTGGCATTTTGTTTATTGTGTTTGAAACAATGACAGATATACACCACGTAATGTGACTGTGAAAATGCAATACCATGAACACGCACTTAAAATGTATATGAAGTGTAGGGTAGTCACACCGCATATTTAGTTATGCAAATTATACAAAGTGTTGTGCATTGTGGCATAGATTAAAGGAGATTTGCGGAAAAAAATTTGCTGAATCAACAATATTTATGCTACTTTATTAGTCAAAATTAATATTCTTGTAAATTGTTTTTTATTCTTAAAGAAATGTGTTGAGAATGCCAAGATGCTGAAGATCAAGTCTCTTCCAGCAGATAGACGTTTGCTGATTGGACTGAGAAAAGTAAGTTGGTCAGCATGCATACTGCATACATACAGGCATAACGATGTAAAGGGTCCTCTTTTCCTTCTTGGTTTTCTGGTATTGCTCCTCTTTCATAAAAAATGCAATCAGCACTCCCATGGGGTTTTGTGTACGATGGTCAAAATTTACATCCAGCTAATTGAATACAAAATTTACATTGGTAGGTTATTAAAGCCTACAAGATCCCATGCAATATAATAAACTTAGTATTATATTCAATGTAACCAATTTCAGAAGTAAAAAAGTAAGTATTAATTAAATAGTAATACAGGCATAATTAACTAATACAGGATAGTAATATTAATAATTAACTAATAAAAAATAATTATGTAATAACCCTTTACATAAAAACGTAAAGGGGCCTGCTTTTCTTATTGGTTATCGGGTATTTTTCCTCTTCAAACAAAAATGCGATTAACATCCTCATAAGGTTTGGTGTACGATGGTCAAACGCTTCACGAAGCTAATTGAATACAAAATTTACATTGGTAGGCCATTAAAGCCGACAAGATCCAATGCAATATAATGATCTGTACTTGTTGAAACTTAGAATTATATTCAATGCAATTATTTCAGAAATAAAATAGTAAGTCTTGACTAATATAATAATATCAACACGATAGAATTGTAAATAATCATAAAATAAAAATTAAATGTGAAAAATAACAAGTTGATTCTTGATATTATTCCTGATTTGTGTCAAAGTTTGGGTGAATTTACTTGGGTAGTTGGTGTAGTTTTAAATTACTTTCTAGAGTAAGTATTAAGTATATGTAATTCTTTTTGAATAAAATTACCCTAACTCAGATAAATTTTTCTTTCTGTTGATGTAATAAGATCAAGTCTGTATATACCTTTTCATGGTTCATTCTCTTTGATGTTAAAAGGTTAAGGATGGAGATTAATTTATTTCTTCCATGAGTGTTTTAGAGGAAAAAGTTAATGCATTTGTATTCGTTTGTGATGCTTGTCTTTTTATATGTAAGTTATTTGCATTGAGGCAGATTTCTATATAAAGCAACAACGAGCCATGTTTATCATATAAGCATTGAGTGCTGGCCAAATGATTTTTTAATTATGTGGAAATATTCTGGGGTTGTTCCATGATTTGTTATAGGCTAATTAAAAACAGGTTTGCACATATTCTGTGAGTAGACTATTTTACTTAAGGTATAGGTATATTGGCCTGTTACTTGTATGTCCCAGATATGTTACTAAGTATTGATCAGTCTATTCTTAAGAATATTTTTTAAAGTGGGATGATGGTAGTTTAACATTAATTTTCTGAGTATTGGCAAACAAGTAACAAGTATCTAAGACTCATTTTTTTGCTTGACTGTCTGCTAACTCATCATCTTTTGCTACAGCATGGACTTTTATCCAACACCAGTTTTTAATCAATCTACAAATACATTATATCATATGACGAGAAGGAAATATCATATTGCTTTAGGGTTAAATGAGGCATAATTTATTTTTCTCGATGAACGAAAGATTAAATTTTTTATCACAGCGTTTTTCAGGAGAAAATGTCGTATACAAATGGTATTCTTTTTTTCAATATTTCCCTTAAAAAGATAAACCGCATGTATTGAATGCACCTGTGACATACATTTACTTTTGTGTCACCCTTTCATTTCCTCAAAATATGCTTTTTTTATTAATAAGTCATAAAGAATATCTATGCATTGATTTGTTTTTACACATTTTTAAAAAATAGCTAGAATTTACATATTTGTAAAGAGCATAAAATACCTTACAAGTGTCTGTTTCTGGAAGGAATAAAATTTTACTAATTAAAATATTTTTTTTAAATTAATAAATTCTAATTTACGGTTAATTAGATGAAATAAGTTTCTTATTAAATATTTCTTAGGAATATTTGTAACAACTCATTTTAAAATATGAGAAAAAGTTTAAATTTATATCAAAACAGATAAACTTTTATAAACGTGAAAATGTTTTTGAACAAAATTAGACTTGTTGGCTTGTATTTGCATAAATCCTGAGAAATAAACTATTTCCCTGTATATTTTTCTGACTGTGATATTATAATTTACTAAATTGAAGTTAACGCTAATCTTGGAAAATATTATAAAATGAAATATCATTTTTAGTCTCACATCATAACTGTTAGAATTAAAAAAACCTCATCTATAATTTCTTTACTTGGTAAGGATAATTTAAGAACTTTATCGTACACTTTGTTACTAAATTAAGGAAAAATTAGAAAAATTGGCTGAAATATAAGAACTATTTATCTTTCTAACAAGGGAAGAGTTATTACACTGTTTTTATTTTTTATGAAAAAGTGTGTAGACTTATGTTACAAATTCCATAAATTATTTCTCAAATTTTTTTATTTTTTGCCTTTTGTTTTACTTATAAGCTAATAAGTTTTATATTTTAGATGCATTTTTAGTTCAAATTAAGAACCATAATTTGTATTAATTATATGAATGTTTTAGTTTATTTTTATTTTCATAATACTTAATGTTTAAAACGTATTTTATTTTTAGCCTAAAACACTTCCATAATATTTAAAATAAATTTTCCTCCTCTAAATGATCATGCTGCAAAAATATTCATTTGCTTTAATGTGTAGGAAGTTATTTTTTTGTTTAAAAGTTCAATTACTGCAATTCTTATAGCGTTAGAAATAAATTCATACAAAAATAACCTAAGATGGTTTTTTTGAAATAAAAAATTCTTTTTTGAATTTATAGAATGTTTTTCTCTCTATTATAAATGTTATTTAAAGGAGGTTTCATCAAGAAAAACAACATGGAACAACCATAGATAACAGAGAATTATCAAATATATTGTTATAATTCCGGCTTTCAGTTCAACAACTCTCAGGTTCCATACCCACTTAAGGTGTGAATATTTGTTACTTCATTGGAATTGATGAATTTCAGTGGTTCCGAATCCACTTTTAGATATAATTTTTGTTCCAATTAACTCTCTTGTACAATCATCAACCTCGTAAAGGTATAGAAGTCAACCAAATCATAGGTAGTAGAGTGTAACACATTTGTTGTGCTTTTTTGGGGCGTATTTGTATAGTCTTATAATGTAGTGTATTTGTACGGTAGCGTATTTATAGTGCTAGATTGAGAAATATGATAAATTTTATTGCTTGATACCTATAAAGCAATTATAATTTTGGTACTATTAGATAATTTTAATAAAAGTTATTATTTTTAAACACAATGGGAAATATATTGCTAAAGAAATTTTTAACCAGGATCAAATTAATTACAAAATAAATGATTATGATTGGACAAAAATTTGCATATATAATCTATTTTGACTACTGAGATATTTCTCAGCAGTCAAAATAGATTAGATATGCAAAATTTTGTCTTCATGGACTAATTTTTAAGTTATAAATTTTTTTTGAGTTCTCATATGTTTATGTACTAGTCTGCGTGTGTGTGGTTTCTTTACATATTTCCTTAGTTTAAAATCTTTATAAAAAGTCAGTATCAAAGGATTAAAAAAAGTCTTAAAGATTGTAAAGTGTTATAGAATAGGATTAAATCTCTAAAATTTTAAAGAATTTTAGCACATAAAAAATGATGCATACATTTTGCAAAAAGAAAAGCTGCTCAAGTCATGTTTAAAAAGAAATCCATGAAAGCTTGATTAATTCATATTTTATATGATCTTTCAACTTATATATTTTGATGAAAATTTGATTAATTTATTCTTAAAAAGGTTTTATATCTTTTAAATATTGTTTATAATAAAAAATTTTGAAAAGAATGTTAACTAAGAAATTTAAACTACGAGGTTGAACTGAAATTATTTGTAAATAATTGTATTGTTATATGATATCACCATGATTGATAATAAAATATGATCTTTAATAAATAAAACAATTTTTTAATTATGAAGCTTATGTTTATTAATCATAAATTTAACTACCCTTTATTTATCTTTATTTTTGAGAAATATAAATAAATACTAAATAATCACTAAAAAGTTCTTGTCAAACTTGTAGTTAGCATTCTGAATTTGCATAAATCAAAAATTAAATGATATTTAATATCTGAAAGAATAATTTCTTAAACAGATTTAGAATTTTGGTAACACCAGAAAAGTTTCATGAAGAGTCATTGATTTACCTGAAGAAATTATCTATAATTGATTCAGTTTAAATCACTGTATGTGTTATGAAGTAGTTGAATGTAGGAATTTATTTGAGAAATCTCAGTTTTCCATAATTATTTCTAAATTTATATCCTCATTCTAAAAAGCAGTGGATAAAAAGTAACAGATAGCTTTAAAATGATATTATTACTTAGTCTAGTGGGGTATATTCTAAAAACTGACAATCTTCTTCCTTATCGAATCTGCTAGAAAGTATCTTCTTTAAAAGTTTCATAAAATAGCAGTGTTACTTTAAAGTTCAAATTTCACGAGTAATACCGACTTGACATTAAATGAATTAAATAAAAATTGTATTCAAAGTTGTCAATTACATTTGGCTGAGCAGAAATATTTTTTCTCTGCTTTGAAAACACAGAAAAAATTCTTACTTTGAAAAAGTAAGAATTTTTAGGAGCTTCGACGAAATATTTATTAAGATATGGTAAAAAATTAATGCAAACGGAAAAATATGACATCCAAGCACGAAATAGGCTATCTTAATTCTGAATAAAATCACTTAAAAAAGTAATATTAATCTTTTATGTAAAATATATATACACTTCATTATGTAAGGAAAGATTAAAGGAAATGATTTCAATAGATAGAATTAATAATTAAATCTTCAAGTCCATAAAACTCTTATACGGTAAGCAATTGCACATTGAATTCAAATTAATCATAATTGAAGAGGTAAGATGTGATAAATGTTGCTAACATCATCCTATAATAGATTCTGCTAGTTTTTATCAGACATAGCAACATATTTGCTACATTTTGAGATGTTTTAATTCGACAACCTAATGCAACCTACCTAGATATTTTTAATTGACAAAAAGTCAAGTGACCTAGTTGGATAAAAAGCAATTTTTATCTCACATACTTGTTGTAATTCCTCAGCAGAAAAACGAAGATTCTAATCTACAAAAGCTTAATCAGACCCGTTCTCACCTATTCCGCGGAAACTTGGGCAATGATAGAAAAAGTTAAAGATACCTTATCTTTTTTTGAAAGAAAAATAGTGAGAAGCATTTTTGGTGGTATAAAATGTACCGACATCTGGAGATGAAGAACTAACTCTTTACTTTACAAGTTGCTAGAGAACCAGATATAATCAACTACATAAGGATTCAGAGAATAAAATGGGTAGGCCACCTGTGCAAGATGGACGAAAGCCGTACAACAAAAAAAAAATCTTCTAGGCCAGACCATTCGGTACCCGAAAAAGAGGGAGGTCTAAACTCAGATGGCTCGACTGCGTTGAAAAGGACTTGAAAACTTTAAAAATTGTGAACTGGAGGTCTCGGGCCACGGATAGTAGATTCTGGAGTTCGATACTGCGGAAGGCAAGGGCCATTCTGGGGTATGAAGCCACTGAAGAAGAAGACTTGTTGTAATACATAATGTTTGAATCTCACGGGGATTAACATTTTCTTGTTGACAGGCCGATAGAAGATTTACCATAATGGATAATGCTACTGGCCTCAAAAGGATTATCTTTGCATTTTTAAAATAGGGCTATGATTAAATAGGCGATTTGCCTCTAATGTTTATCATATATCTATATAAATTATTTATTTGTTTATCATATATCTTTATTTCAGCAGATATACATTATATATTTATCATATATAATGTATATCTGCAGAAATGAAGGCTATACGTCTTTGTAAAAGAGTGTTGAAAAAATTAGTTTAGGCTATCTATATATTAATAGGATTGTCATTTGATAAAAGATAGAAACCAGAGTTCATTTTTAACGACTTTTTGATCTAATCTGACGTCAGTCATAATGATCGGCCACGACATTTTTGCAGACGACTTTGTCTGTATTGAGATTTTAAAAACCTATCTAAGCCTCAACTATGCACCTTGAGGTAGTGGGTGAATCCACGATTGACACTGAAAAGCTTATAGCACTTTGAATACTGGAATTTATGAGTTTGACATGTTGAATATGTGAGTTTGACAGTTTGGGCATGGTGCAAAATTATCAACTCTTGATTGAAATTTGCGTACCTTGGATTGCGTTTTTCCTGAAGCTGACTTTTTATTAGGTAAATTGCGCAGTAGAAATGTATGCTATGATTCAAATTAACGTTCTCAAGATTTGACAGTGTAATCCTTTATATATTTCGTATATTAAAATTTGCCAACGATTTAAAACGATAGAATAATTTCCCAAGAATATTTTATTTTTACAAAATAATGTAATATTTTTAATTATTATACCCTTAATTAATTTTTTATCAATCAGATAAAAGAAATTAATGATAATTGTAATAAGGTGCGCAAATTTCTTATGAGCAATATACGATGGTTATAATGAAGGGAAATTAGACGTACGTTGTTGTGGGCTTGATTATGAAGAATTACATAAACTGCAGTACGATTTTAAAATATAAAAATGTAATGCATTATTTTATATATATATATACATATATTTCTGATTCATTGATTTATATCTTCATCATGTTGGTTACTTTGAATAATTATTCTTTTAGTGAGTATTTTTTAAACATATTTTAGAAATAAATATTGTCATGTTTGAAAAATTACAAAATTAAACTTTTAATGGATATAATAATTTCTATCATATCATGCTAAAAATTTATCATCATTGATAATAAATAAAATTCAATCAAATAATTAACAAATATAACAAAAAAATTTAATTGGTGGACTAATCAGTTTAATGGAATAGTTCCACAGAGTCCTGAAACATGCTGAAAAAATGGGAATACTTCTAGATTTTTATCATTCCAATTTAGATATAAAAGCTAATATCATGAAAAACAGTTTTAGAAATATATAAAAGATATTGTATAAGCTCTATCATAGAAAAATGCTTATTGATTCTATAAGAAAACATTATGAATTTTAATTTGGATATAATTTAGCATTACAATTTTCTCTTCCGTAGTTGTTTAGAATTTCAAATGATGATTCAGTCTAGAATATATTTCATTGATAATCAATCAAGGAACATATATTTAGATAAACATTATTTTAAAAATTAATTTAATACAGAGTTAATAATAAATAAGAAAATAAAAAAAACTTGTTAAGAAAGGAGAATTAATCTAAAATAAATTGTTGCTTATACAATAAAATTATAATTAATCATTTCTTAAAGCAGTGTAGTATAAAATTTATAGCATATGAATATTTATAAAAATATTAAAACGTATAGTAAATTCAGATAAATTTTATCTAAGTCCAAATGGAAATGCATTTAATATGGAAAAATAAATATAAATAAATAATACATAGCCAAAATAATAAAACGATAAATTATTCGAAAAATATTTGAAGTATTTTTTACAAAAACATTTGTTTTGAATAAAAATTCGATTTTATGGATGACTAGAAATTTAAATATAATAAAAGCTTAGTGAAATATTGTAAACAAGCTAACATTTTTGCTTTCTCAGTAAATAAAATTTTATATATATATATATATATATAAAATCGTGTATATTTTATAGTTATTTAAACTGAAATTAAAGTTATTTAAGTTGAAATTAAATTATTCGAAAAATATTTGAGATATTTTCTTCTATTTGGAGTTCTCAAAAACATTTGATTTGAATGAAAACTCGGTTTTGTGGATGACTAGAAATTTAAATATAGAAGCTTAGTAAAATATTGTAAACAAGCTAAAATTCTTGTTTTTCGAGGTAAGCTTTTAAGAAAAATGTTTATATAACCGTGTATTTTTCTAGTTATTCAAGCTGAAATTAAAAATGAAAATTTATTTTAAATTCTTATCTTCAGAAGCTTTATTTTTAAGTAACTTATTTTTAATAATTCTTAATCTGAATTATTAAGAATTATTAAAAATAAATTAATTATAAAAATAATTTATTTTATTTATAATATTTAAAAATGAAATAAAAGAGAAATCATATTCTCAAATTTTGCTTATCTATAGTTTATATAATTTTAAATATATTTTTTATTTTTTGCAATTTTTGTGAATGATCATAATGTTATAAAAGTTACGGAGTTATAAGATCATAAAGTTTGAGTTACAATATCGTTGAAAATACAAACTCTAGCTGGAAAATCTAGTAAACTTCTTATAGGAAAGATGTAAATTTAATAAAAATCTGTGCGTTGGCAAATTATATAGTTTTTCCATTTGATAAAATTAACTTTTTATTTGATTTTATAATGATTTGTATTTAATGGCATGTATATACTGATGATTGTCAGGTATGTGCATGTCGTTTGGATGATGCATGAATTTTACGGGACATGAACAATTGGCCGTTTGGACACTTGTTTCGGAATAGCATGCAGTGAATCTTTTTGTAACGCGAATCTTCAGTCTTTATTTTGTTAAAATATGCTTTTATTGGATTAATATTTTAGGCTAGCTTTATTTGGATTAAGCAAGCACTTTTGTCTTCATTTCTAGTATATTGAAAGTTCAGCGTTATTTTAAAAGGATCGAGAAGATATATTTGAGACCATTTTTTTCGAATTGTTTAAAAACTCAAATCTATGCTGCCTGCTGTTCAATGTACCGAGAATTGTCTGCATTGAATCCGTATTTTAGTACAGTTGGTCATATATCGTAACTTGTCTCTCATTGAGCACATTTATTACATCCTTAACATCAACAACTACAAAAGAAAGTTCCTGTTAATAATCTTAAAGATTTACATTGTCAACTAATCTCGTCACAAGTTTTCTCTGGAGAATTTTAAAGAGGAAACAAACCAATTTTCCTTCTAGAATGACGAGACATACATATTCATGGAGTACGCTTCTGGCACATGAGACAGTCAACTATTATAGTCAAATGTCTCAGAGGTAGTATGCTCAAAAGTATCCGTTGAAGACAACTTAATACAATACTATGTTTGTGTAGTTATATCAACAATCATATGACAGCGTAAATTTCCATAAGTCAGTGTATAATTATTGTTATAGAAAGCGTACGCTAGTTGACGAGGATGTTCTAAAAATGTTTTAGAGATAAGCCTAAAAGTAGACGAAATAGAAGTTATAGATGATAAATAGCAAAAGGAGCTTGAGGAGTTCTAAATAGCTATGAAATCCATTCAAATTATTTATACAAGTGCACTTATGCGTTCATAAGAATAATGCGTTAGTAATGCGTTCATAAGAGTAAAAATATGACTTTCAATCAAGTCGGCATTTTTCCTTCTAGCGTTCCGATTCCAGTTTTTTAACCACAGTTTTTTCCCTGATGAACACATTTTACGAGAATATACTTTCAATTATCATAACAACTATTCATGAGTGATGGCATATCTTCATGTTATACGTACTCAGGCTGTATAGACAAGTTTTATTTTAAATATATGAGCCGGTATTGCAGATAAATAGTCCTGCAGTATCTGTTACACGATCCTTTGAAAGGTGTAGAATTCTTGGAACAAATGATACCAGGCGTATTAAGTTTGTTTGATTGCTATCATTTGATTAGTTTTGATGGTCCAGGGAATTGAAGTCTTTGATAACCAAACCTATCTTTTATGTCATAGTTGTTTTTGAAACATAAGGAATTCCTTGTTCTTAAAACCTTCCTTTGGATTTTTCTTTGAATACCTTACAGGAACCATCATTGCTGCTGTTGCCATCCAAATTAAAGACACTTATGAATATTTGAAAATGATTGCATTTTCCAGCAAAAAGGCGTGGAACCTACATCATATTGGTATTTGTGGAAACGAGATCTGGAGTCCTAGACACGATGTTACTCAGAGATAAGAATATACTTTCAGTGCTCATAAGAAATATATATGGGAGATGGCAGTTCTTCATACGGGTCATCAAATTGAACTCTTTTTTTCGATATGAGTTGCACTTATTATACTTTAAGTTTTATGAGCAGTGGTTAACAAACACCACATTTTCTGCTATTTCTTTTGTTTTATATCTATTTTAGCAAGCATTTTTCTCTGTATTCATGTAATCTATTTCTACAACCACTCTATCAGATTCGAAATGGCACTTCAAAGTAAGCTGGCTCGAAACATTCAGGCCTATTTTTAATAATTTCAATCATCTCAGCAATTCGTTTCCAAAAATTCATCCCACGAAATTAAGGAACACCACGGATAGTCATTTCCACGAAATTAAGATTTGATATGTTCTTCCTCTATTTGAAGTTTGTAATATCATTTTGTTGGGACATATTTTATAACACTTTAAATTATAAGAGTTGTGAATTTCAATATAGATTGCCAAGCAATTAAAGTCATTCGAGTATTATTGAGAACTTGTAAAAATTTCGCCTTTAGGACGGTATTTTTATAGATCATAAATGTGTTTAAATATCGTATTGGAAGGATTAAAAAAAATTTCCAAGTTGCATCACAATGCCCCAGAAAAAGATAGAAATTTGCTTTGTCAAAGTTCCTTGATTAAATTAAGGCATGTTCAAAAGCTGAAACTTCCAATCAAAGAGTATAAATTGAGCTTCTAACTAAATTATTTTGAACTCAAAGAAAAATTTGTTAAGAATATTAAGAAAAAAAGAAATTGTTTCATTATCATTCTTCAAGAATAAAAGTTAAATTTTGGTTTGTATGATAAGCAAATTAAGATAGTTTTTTCTTATGTAAAGAGTTATAATTTTCTCCATAAAATTAAACTTGCATATGTCTGTAAGGTTCAAACTTTAGCATCATAGGTAAACTAAAATATTTGATATCATTATTATGCAATATTTCCCAAGGTACTTAAGCAAGTGTTAAGTGATTTATAAACATTTCAATGAGTGTTTTGAAATTTTTAACTGAATACATATAATGTAAGTAAATTTTTTGATTCATTATAGATTCTTGTACAAAAAAAAATTCATATTGTAACGGAACATAATATGATTTAATGCTACCATTCTTGTAGCTGAAATATTTCGTGTCTATAACATTTGATGAGGGAATTTAACTTTTATAAATTTCCAAGAGAATTATCCACTTATACCAACACTCGATCTTTTTGGTTTCCACATTTATTTACAAATAAATTATTATTATGCGTGACTCGAACATACTAAATTATTATTTATCCAATACCGAATTTTCTAGTTGTCAATAATAAATATCGATTATTATTCTTTGTGCTGACATGCGTACGATATTGAACTGGTGCAGAATTAAGAATTCAATTCGCAAAATCTATCCTGTTGCCATTAAATATATTTAGGAAATTCCAAAGATTTTTGTTGGATCAGTGATCTATTATAAAAGACCTATCTTGCTTTTCAATCAGTTAAATCCTACTCTTGAGACAAAATATTGCCTCTATCAAAATTAATAACCCTTCAGTACCTTTTATTTGTTTTTATAAAATTATTTTTTTGGATGGATTAAAGTATTAAATATTTAATGAATTCAATCTAAACACATAAAGAAAACTTTTTCTATTCCTTGTAAGGAATTGCATATTTTGATGTAATAGATAATTTTTATGGTTCTTGAAATTTTATCTGAAATATACTTACTTTGTAAAAATATTTCATTTAGGTTAAAAATAAAATGTAATAAATTGGTTTAATCTTCATGTAAAATTTATTATTTTCCTTATACGTTTTAACTGGCGCACGAAAAGATCCAATAATTGTTAAGAACTGATAAGTTATGTAATAGGGATTACATTTAAAATATTAATATATCAGTGTGAGCTCTGAAGAAACTTTTTCCACAAGGAAAAATCTTTACTTCATTTTCATAAATTTTGTTTTTTTTTAATGGAATTCTTTTTAAAAATCATTTTAAATCAGTTACATACAACATCCGTTTTCTTGGGAATTTATTCTTAGGAAAGTTCAACTGATTTGTAAAATTAAATTGTTTCATGATATATTTTAAACGGCGTACAAATAGATTTCCTATTTTATTTTAATTATAAAAGGATATGAAATTATTTTAATTCATAAAATGTTACCAAATTCTTTTGATACGCTGAAATTCAATTTACTTTTCATCTTCTGCATGTAAGGATTACACTTAATTGGCAATATAACCCCAACATTTAAAACGATCTTGAAAAAAATGGATTCGAGATATTTTATTTTATTTGCTTTAAAAGGTTTTTAATTAGAAGCTCCGAAATTTAATTCTGAACTTTTCAATGAAATGTTATAGGGATAATTCGAAGAAAATAAAAGAAAGAAAATGTTTCTATGAATGAAATATTTTTATATAAAATTAGAGAAAGAGGAAGAGTTTTCTAAAGAGGTAATATTTTTATAGAGAATAATTCAAGAGGAAAAGTTCAGCCATGGCATCGACGATTTTGAAAACACGCCAAGAAGAGGACCTAAAGCACATTTTCCCCAAATATTAAGTAATCTACTACTTAAATATCTAAATTGAGATTAGAGAAATCATTTATGAAACATGCATTATAAGATTAATAATTAGACATGCAAAAATATTATAAATGTCAAGACAGATTTTATTTACGAAACAAATTAGTTTTTTAAACTTCTTTCCAGAATTTTATTAAATTTTTATTATATAAAAGGAATATTACTTTTTTAGTGGATATGCTCTACATATTGTGCACAATACATAATTATAAATAAGCAGGATTAAACACGAACACAACCACCTTATACTCTTTGATGTTATTCAGTATCTAATTTCTGACTTAAAAGAAGGCAAATTAAAAGTGACATATGAAAAAGTGATTTCAACTGAATGGTTTCAAGAATTTGTATTCAAAGATAAATTAAATGGAAACTAACTTAGAAAAGAATTAATTAATTTTGATCACTGTTGCAATGAGTTAAAAACAAAAGTTAAAAAAAATAATGAAAAGTATATTAATGAAAAGTATTATATAAGAAATAATATTTTTTAAAATTTATATACCAATTTAATATTCTGTAAAATTTGATATTTGATTTGGTTTCAATTTTGTAAATTTTATTTGAATGAACTTTTTGACAACTTTTTAATATTTTCAGCTAAAAATGCAGTAATGTTTTTGTTGTACACCTTCTATAATTAAATTAATAGCATATAGATGTTTTAAAGAAAAAAGATGAAGAAAATTTGCGATGATTTTTCTGTGCTTTTCTCTAAATAAAGTAAAACTGCAATTCTTGGAATTCATACACTTGATTTCATATATAT
>JAPDSC010083809.1:0-19266 GCA_026290005.1 Latrodectus geometricus | reverse complement strand
ATATATATATATATATATATATAAAGTGTAACAAAAATTACTGATTTAATTTGAAATTGAAATATAGCGAAAGAAATATAAAATTCTTTGAAAATTTATGTAAAAATAAATCATATTTGTTTTTAATATTTATATTTATTTTTTCAAAATAGTTTGTCCTTCTACTAAGAAATATTCAATTAAAAAGGAAATGTTCTAAATTTTAATAAAATTCTGAAGTTGAACTCAAAATCATAAGTTCAAAACTGTTTTTTAACTTATTATTATTTTTTTTTATAAATGGTGAGATTTTTGTCAAGATAAAAAAGTTGATTATAAATTCATCATGGTGTTAAACATAAAAGGATTAATATATTTTTTTCTTACATCAATGTTTGATCTGCTGTGAAAATCGTTTCTATTTTAACACGTTTAGTCATTGTTTCATCATTTTATATTTGATTATTTAAGGTGCAATTTTGGAAAAAATTTCAGTTTCAAATTTCCATTATTAAAATGAAGGGCATTAAATAACGAACGCGAAAATAAAACTATTCTGCACAACGTGCTTAGAAATAAATTCAGTTTGTATTCATACATTATAATGCATTAATTAAATATAAACATATATTATTTAGATAAACATAAAAGCTCAATTCGCTGATTTTAATCAAAAATTTTTCATCTTTGTCAGAAAAATATATTCATTAATCATTCATTGAAATTAGAAAGAAATAACGTATTTCTTACAAGGTTGTGATAAAATTGCGCAAGCACACACCCGCATATATATATATATATATATATATATATATATATATATATATATTAAATTGTAAATTCTGAATCATAAGAAACACTCAATACTGAGGGACCAAGGAACTTTAGAACCAAGGAACTTTTGGTACCAAGGAACTTTTGAAGCGAATGCCAGAACGATAATTTGTTCTAGCGTCTGCTTGTTCTGCTGTTCTGCTTGTTCTGCTTATTTTGTCTGCTTTTTGAAAGCATTTTTCTAAAATAAAATAATAACCTTATTTAGATTTAAGTTATTAGAGAGGATTTGATTTTCTGTAGTTTTAAGAATATTAGATTTCTCACATTTTATGATTTTTTACAGTACCAAATTTTTTTAAAGTGATATTATGTTTAACTATATCATGATAAAAAGTAGCTTATAACTTTTGATTGAATATACCATTAAAAACAAAGATCATTTCTAATTATAAATAAATTTTTATCTAATATTTATAAAATAAACATTATTTTACTGCAATTTTATCAAGGAAAAACTGAATACTATTTATAATAACAAATCTAAATGCAATTTTAAATAGGATAATTATATAAGACAGATTAAGCAAACTTAAAACTATAAATAAGTTAATTTTTTGATTAAAATTTGTTTTTGAAATTGATTGGAACTGAAAATTCACTGACATATCTATAAATTTCGTAGACAAGAAAATTGATCCAAAAAATGTTGCAACATTTGGTCCATAATTGTAGTTTCTAGAAAGTTGTACATGTATAATACATGAAATGGAATTTGATTCAATTTTATTCTATTTGAAGATCACATAAATCATTTGAAAATGGTGTCTAGTCTATGAACTCTTGGAAATGGTTATCTAGAAATCATTCAAAACTTTCCTTTTCTAAGGCCAATATTAGTAGTATTGGAATCTATGGATTTTGTTATCATTCAGAAGTAATAGTTAGCTATTTTCAAGGAAGGATTTTATCGAAGGACAATAAAAATTGTTCCTTAAAAATAACAATTTGATGTTCAATTCAATCCACTTATTTCTTAGTTTCTAGCTTTATGGGAAATGTTCTTAAAAGTAGTTTAATATGACTGTAAAGTAAAACAGCATTACATTAAAATTCATTAAATACTATAGTAGAAATTATACTAATAAATAAATCGTAAGAAAAGTAGATATTAACTAAATTTCATGGATATTTCTAGAATTATCATTGGATTTTCTGTACATTAAATTCTTAATGTTAATACCAAAAGAATTTATAAATAAGTTTTAGTTATTATCATAAGAATGATATTATCGACTGATGATTTTACAATTATTACATCTGAAATGTATTCATATAAACAAACAGCAATAATATTAATAAGTCTCATAAAAAAATATAAATAATGTGTGAATGGTTGAGGATTTTTAAGAAAAATAATGTATTAACTAAATGCATTTATAACCAAAATTATGTGAGTATTTAAAGCAATTATTTAAAACGTTAAAATTTTTAATTAATGTATCAATAAAATGTTACTATTGGTATTAAAACCAAAAGTATTACACAATTTGTATAGCCCTTGCTATCCTTAATTTACTGGCACTTCAGTATATATATATATATATATATATATATATATATATATATATTTATTTAATCAATTAATCAAAAGTATATAGTATATGTGTGATTCAGATATTCTCAGAATATAATTTACTAGGAACCCCGCCCTACCTGTCTAGTCGTTAGCGTAGCTGGCTATGGATGGGGAGGACCTGGGTTCGAGTCCCGGCTCTGGATTGCTCTTTCTCTTTTTGTGTGTTTCTTGTCTTTTCTTCTGAAGATGGATGAATATGGTTCGCCCTATAAACGGGGTTTATGTGACGTGGGTAATGCTACTCGCCTCCGTGACTTGGTTCACAGGTTTCCGGTCTTGTAATGGCGCGAAAGGGTTAATCACCCAAGAGCCCGCCATTGGAAAAAAAAATAATTTACTAGACAATATTGAATAAGTAAAGGCATGAAAAAATTCTGAAACTATAGTTATTCGTGTTTTTCATTGTAAAATAAGTTAATCTCTGAAACATTTTTTTAGCTAAAACATATATTAAAAAAAATATATTCTCTTTCAAAATATAATAATCAACTTTTTTTTTTTTATTTATTTCAGAATTATTTTCATTAACGTTATTTCATGATAAAACCATTTTTTATACTTGAACTTTTAAATATTTTATATATTTTTGAAGCCTTTTGTACATACTTACAAATGATGTACTTAAATGCAAAAAAAGTAGAAGATTATTTTTAAATGCTTATATATTTTTATTTTATAAAATGTTAGTTTTATTTTTTAGGTTTCTCAATTTTTTCATTACTTAGAAGCAAATATTTTATCACGAATTCTTTTTTTTATGTCTTATTTGTTTGTAAAAATTATGTATAGCTTTTAAAAAGTATTGTGTGATCATACAATCGCTCGCGTGTATGACTTTAATCTTAAAAACATAAAATAGAGTATTTTTCTTTAATAAAAATAATACAATTCAAACATCTGATTTGGAGTTTTAAATTATTGTGTCATTTAAAATAGTTGAAAATGTAAAAGGTCTAATAACTATGCAAATTGTCGACTTTATTAGTTTAAAAAACTAATTGTACATGACTGGTAAATAATAAAAAAATGTAAGACAATAATAGAAATTCTATTGTGAACTTATCTATATATTAATAAAACTATAGTTTAATAGTTGTTTTCTAAAATTTATAAGTTAACTTGTATGGAAAAAGAAATTGTTTTGAAGATTTTTATTTAAACCAAGTAAAAATGAATTTATAAAAATATTCGTAAGAAAAGATTGATATTTGAAATTATTATTTCGCTTATATAAATTTGTAAATACTTTTTTTAAATGAAATATCATTGCATGAGTACATAAAAGGTGGTTTTCAACTTCTATTATGAAGTCGCTTTTAATGTTGCTTATAATATATTTTTACTTTTTCATTCATTAAAAAATGAAACAAAATTATTTTTGAAAACAAAGATAAATTTCCGAACCATGTTAAAGTATATTTGAAGAACAAATTCAGCAGTGTAGACTTAATTAATTTTTATTTTAAGCTATGCTGCAAAATATACCCTCACATCCTCAATATATTCCTGAAACGATAAGTTGTCTTACTTCATTATTTTAAGATTTTATTTTATGTATCAGGAAGCAGAATTTAAAAGATTTGATACTGATAAAGGCATCAATGGAAAACAAACTCAATAACTATTAAATTGTAAATAAAATGACCATTTCTTCTCCTGTTTGAAACGAACATATAGAAGAAAATATTCCTAAAAAAATATCAATTTTAGGTTAAGAAAATTAAAAGAATATTACCACTTCGACATATTGAGGAAAGGGTAATTATTTTTACCTTTGATAGCACGGATCTAGCATCTTATGATTTCACAAATTGCTCAGGTTTGAGCTTTTAACATAGAAAGTGTACATTGACATAAAGAATAAAACGCAGTTATTTATGTATGCTCATTTAGTACCACATTTACAATTGGAAAAATAACTATAACAATTAAAAGCACTAAAAAGTAGGATTGGAAGTTCAGATTTAAAATGTTATATTTTTACAGATATCTACAAAAAATCTTTACTTCAAAAATGGTAGTTTATGGTAATAAACTCTTGATTTTTTTTGGAAAAATGTTCTTCGGAAGTTTAAAAGACTGAAAATTTCTTAAATATCAATTACTCAATTGATGTCTTCAAAAATTTTTAATTGTTGATGAATTTTCCCTTATCCTGTAGTTTAGAGTGGTCTGGCAGCTGGAAAAATAATTATAACAATTAAAAGCACTAAAAGGCAAGTTTTCAATTTCAGATATGAAATGTTATATTTTTACCAATTTCTACAAAAAATATTCATTTTAAAAATGGTAGTTTATGGCAATAAGTTCTTGATTTTCTTAGAAAAAAATGTTCTTTGCAAGTTTAAAAGATTGAAAATTTCTTAAGCAACTTCCATAAATGAGATTTTACAGCGCAATGGATGAATGAAATTCAACAAAATTTTATAATGGACGGTGTGTTCACAAAATTTGGAAAAAGATATTTTAGTTCAAAATGCTCACCAGAGGGAGTAAATTAAATTGTATTCCTCGGAAATAGTTAGGGAAATGATAATTAATTTAAATTTTACCTCAGTTATATAAAAATTTCGTTAGAAAAATTATGAATTATGGAATTCATCAATATTTTTTCTATATCTATAACTTTCCTTAGAGACGCAAGTTGTGAAATGATTGACGTATATACTATATATTAACCCTTTTTATTTTCTTCATATATTTACGGAAAATCTAAAACTGTCTGTTATCCAATATTTTTATTTTTTCAAACAAGGTAGTGTCATCGTCATTGTCAAAGTGTCAAGAAAATATTTTTTTCGGAAAAATTCTTAGAATCCAACAATAACTGAAAAGTATTGATTACTGAGACTTAAATATTTATTTACGTTTGTGGTTATGAAATTTAACGAAAACTATTGATTGTATTTGATGTCTTGTGAGACTTCAAGTTGTTTATGTTAGGCATTGATTTTCTTTCTTCCAGAAAATATCATCCTTAAGTAAAATATAAAAATAATTAAATGTTTTTGCAACTTAGTGTAAAAAACTAAACATATTTTAATTTAAATAAGAATTTGCTAGAAGAATTTTGAATAATTTATGAATGCAAAAATAATGTTTTAGCAGGAATTTGTATATTTTATATGGTAATTTGTTACAGATAAAATATTTACACAATGTTCCAATAACAAAATATCTTCATTTAAAATTTCAATCAAATTAAGTAAACATTCCTATTTTAAATATAATTCAAATGTTTGTTCAATAAAAAATATTCCACTTCAATTCCTGATTTATTTAACATTTTATGTAAACATAAGGCTCAAAGATATACAGTTTCAATTTTGAATTTTGCTAAAAATCAATTTTAATTTAAAAAAAATTAATTGAATTTGAATACATTTTTAATTTTTAAAGGCTATGAAAATAATTTCGAAATTTTTTTTATTAAAACATATAATCGAGTTGGATGTTGTGAAATATATGCCGAGTAAGAAATGTATAAATATAGAAAATAGGTTAAATTAATATATTTTATTTGAAAATAATAATAATTTATGTAAATATTCAAGTGCTCTTTATTTGCAATATATATAATAATCCTAGAAGAAAATATGTTTGCTTAAAAATTTTACATAGTATAAACAAAGAAATAATTTCCCATTATTATACATATCTTGAAATCACAAAGTTTAATTTCTTACAATAACTGTTTTGCATTGAAAACAAATAAATTGTAACAAGAAACTCATAATAATTAATTTCAGGCATAGTTGCCTTATAATCATCCCAATTTATGAATTTGTTTATTTATTGGCGAGTATCCTTGTTTAACTTTATACCTGGATTTTTATTACGTCATAGAGATCGAGAATAATAAGAATTATAAAAAAATTCTATTTTGGCTAGTATTTACGTCATCACGAGGAAATTTAGAACATTTTATTCCATTTTAGGATTTTATTAAAAAGTTTTACTAGCATATAGAGAGAGAGTTTTTCTAAGTTTTTTTTAGTGAGGTTTGCAGATTTCTTGACCTTTTGGATACTTAAATTTCAGGTTGTGTTGTTCTTTTTCATTTTAAATAATACTTTTTTTATTCTGTATTAATTGTTTAAAGTTACTGTTTAGTCGATAAAGTTTGTGTATTGTATTTTTTAAAATTGTAATATTAGAAAAGCATCTTTTTTACTTAATTGTTAATTTAAAGTTCCTTTTAAAATTTTCATTTACATCTGTAAAATTAATGTTATATACATATTCTTTTTTGCTAATGTTTCTATGTTAACATTAGAATTCAAGTTCCTATTTTTCTATGAATTCATATTTACAATTGCGAAGTTCTTTTATTTTCCTTATTTGCATTTATACTTACGAAATTAATGTTATTCAATGCTTTCATTTTTTAGATAATACTTCAAAGATGTATATTTAGGAGTTTTATTTATCAGGTTTAGATTTACTATTTTGAAGCGTAAGCTTTTTTCAGGAAAAAATTTATAGCATCACTATTACATAACTTGGCAACATTTCTTTGTCGCCAAAAATGACCAGAAACTGGCATGAAGGATTATACGGCAGCTGTGGTTAGTTTTGGAATTAATTAAAATTACCGAAAAAATATTCAAAAGCGTAAGTTGTTTTAATTATCTTCTAATTATAGTCACAATGAAAATTTCGTTTCATTAAATATTAATCGATGAATCAATAATCAATGATCCGCTTGTTTAATATAAGTTTAAATCCTAGTTGAATGGTGTTGATTAGCACTACCTTCTTCTTTTCCTGTCAAAAATTATATTTACTATCTAAATATTTTATACGAGTTTAATTGAGAATTATTCTTAGGGGACATTAAACGAAATAAAATTTTTGCTAAATTTATATTGGTCATGAGTTATGATGTAATTACTCCTGAATAATATCTTATTTTATTTTAAAGAAATATTTCTCTAATACGAAAAATAGAATATAAGCACTAAGAATAATAAATAAATAAAAATTTTAAGAGAAAACAATCAAAACATTGCATTAACAATCACGTTATCTAGTGTATTTTTTAGAAGTGAGATTAATATAAGAAATAATTTTTTATTGAAGATTATACCGTAAGAAATATAATTTAGAAAAAACATGCTTGTATGTCAACAGTGTAACATTTTTGATATTACATTTTTACTATTTTATTTATTCAAAAAATATTATAAAATAGTCTTTCATTTATTTTTTAATATAAAAAATGAATATTAATTACATTTTAAAGATTTTAGTATAAAAGATTTAATAGTTTAAATAAAATTACAATCTTTGTAGAAAAATAATAACAAAATCAATAACGGACTAATACCTTTTAATAAGAAAAATGTAAACATTTATTAAAATTAATAACTAACTTATACTTCCTTATGGGAAATGAATGTAAACATTTCTCAATTTCCCAAATTAAATGAAATTATTTACGAAACAAATTTTATCAGAATTGTTTACTATTTATTCATTAATTACTAAACTACTGCTAAATGACTGATTATTTAAATTCATAATGACACAAAATTGTTGCTTGAAACCAAATTTTACAAAGAGGTATTATTAAGTAAATAATTAAATTTTGAAAATTAATATTTATATTGACTTATTTATTTACATTTTACTATATATGGAATAAAGATAAATGTTTAAATTGTTTTAATTAATTTTTCAGGAAATTTGTATTTTATGTTTGAAATGATGCTTTCATTATATGATATAATTTTGGTTTATTTATTTGTTGTATGTTTCTTCTAGTTATTTCTCTCTTAATGTGGCGTTAAACTGTTGAATTACTTAAATAAATATATAATTTTGCAAATTTTTGGTTTTTACAATTCATTTACGTTAACAGATTTTAGTAAGTATTCAAGACTTAATATTGTTTGAAAACTAGGAATCAGTATTTTTTAATTATAAATAAATAGGTATTTCATGTAACCTTTATCTCTTGGTTAGCATAAATATTTTTTGAAACATTTTTTTCAGGTATTTTTGTTATATGCAATAAGTGCTTAAAATTTACAGGTATTTATGTTATAAGTGTTGTGTATTATAGTAATATCTCTTTACTTGGAACCAATTAAAACAAAAAAGTTGGCTTGGGACACTAGATCTTTCATAATAAAAATCATAAATGATAATTACCAAACTATTACATATAAATGCTTGATTCATGTACATAATTAATAAATTGGGATTCCATCATTTAAATTCCCATTAGGTGATGTTCAAATTTATTAAATATTATTTGTTGTCCATCAGCATACTTCCCTGTACCTGGCCCCAGGTTTGGGCTTTACCAGTAAGATGGGAATCTTCCCAATTTAGAAGCAAAGACTCGCCAAAGCAGAACACTCGCCAATACATGACCTGCCACACCATGAGGAATCATTTCATTTGGAGGATATTGCTCCAGAAGCTATCGTGTCCCAGCCGCCATTAGGAAAAGATATGGATCAGTTAAATTGGGATTCAAAGTCACTTCTTTCTATTAATAAGAACGATGTCCTAATGAATTAAGTCACTGCGAATTTTTAAGCATTTCGTAACGACCAAATAGTTAGAAAAATGCATTTTTTACATTAAATTAAATGAATTTTAATCAGATAAAAAGATAAAATGCTCTGCAATTTTTTTTAACTGAACCAAAAAATAAAAACCTTCAAATAAACCAAAAAATAAAAACCTTCGAATTTTTAAAAACATTTTATTTTTTTAATATTTAGACTGATTCTCACACGGGTATTAAATAACACATTAACAAGAATGATATACTTTTCTTCAAATTCATTAAAATTAACTTAAAAGTTGATCATTATAATGCTAAAATTTTAAAGTTGTCTAGAAAGATTTATACTATTTTGTTCAATTAGTTAACAATATTACTATTTAAAATTAATTCCTTATTCAATTTCAATTTGTTGTAAATTTTTTCATATCTATAATAACTCTAAAATTAACTGGTATTACATAATGATTTTCTTTTATTTAAGTTAGCTATTAGATAAAATGTATTAGAAGAATGCACCACAGAAAATATTTGATTCTAATTTTGAATAAGAAAACTTAGTCTCTCTGATTTCACCCAATCATTGTATGTTAATTTGAGTAATTAATTCTTTTGATGATTTTAATTAGAGCAAAATCTTTGTGAACTATACGGATAAAAATACAATAACAAACGTGTCCTAATATTTTAATGAAACAAGTCCACTTCAACTAGACACAACAATTTTGTTAGATAAGATATAGGAAATTTGTTTCGAAATATAATAACAATAATACACGTGATCGTTACACTAAGTTCATCGACATTTTTTTTATCAGTATAATCAAATCTGCCTCAAGATAAAAAAAAAATATAACAAATTTTTCGTTTTTAATGCGATGACAGCGCCATCTCTAGGAGCATGAAAACATAAGAGTTTATTCACTGAAATAACCTTTGAAGTACATTTTTAATGCATTAAATACTTGATTTTGACACTTTTTATAATGCATTTTAATCACTTCAGAACATTTTATCAGGAGAATTAATTGAAATTTATTAATGAAATTGGTTAATTCAGAAAATAAGAATATTTGTATAGGGATTGTGTATTATGAATAATTTATAAAATATTTTTTTTAAAAAGTTTTTGCTATTAAAATAATAATAAATTTCTTTTTGCTTTTATTTTCTGTCTATCTATTACCTTACAATATGTAAACAAGAAAAATATGTATCAAGTAATGCATGACTAATGTTTTATTTTATGACTACATTTATTGCATTCATGATTTTTCTTGTTCTGAGATTTGTGATAAAATTTAGAATCTCTATCACGTGCACAATAAATCTCGATAAAAATTTTAAGTTGATTTTTGATCCCCCTAGCGTAATAAACGTGAGCCATTTTCTTCATTTAAAAGAAGAGTGATTCTGTTTCTTTGGTTGAGAGTACATCAGAAAAGATGTTTCATACAAAATATTTTATTACATTCCATTTTTATAATTTATTGCTCAACATAAATCCGCTTGTATCTAATGTAGTTGCAGCTTAATCCTTTTATTTTGAACTTTGTTCCGTAACAACTTATATTTTTTGTTATAAAGAAACATTCAGATTTAATTTTCTTTATGAGAATTTTACGATTTCCAAAATAAAGTCAAAATTTACATACCTGTAAGTAATATGTGGCTTTTAACAAATTGCATATAACTATATTAGGCATTTCGAATACAAAATCACCTAATTTTAGAAAGTACACTTTTAAGAGCACTATACAATTTAGAGAATTTATATTATTTAAACAATTTAAAGAATTAAAACTAAAAATATAAAAAATCTCATCTTAGAAATTATATATTGTAGTTATTTCTGTATGATAATTATAAAAAGCAAATGTATGTTTTTAAAATTTTTTCTTCAATTGGTTTTTATTCTAAATGTTTAATGTATCATGAATTTGACAATAATGTATTTTTAATTTTTAAAAATCTATCGTAGGTTATATGAAGTGTCCGAATGAAAGATTCACAAGATTAAAATACATTATAATTCAAAGAAAAGAATTTTCACCATAATCACGGAGAGTATAATAAATTCGTTAATTGTAATATCACTTCACTGTAATGATAACTCTACGAAATATTTTTGTAATATTTATCATTGAATTTATTCATGATATGACTTTACAAATAAACTAAATAAAAAATGGATGGTAATGAAATATTTTAGAAAAAGTTCACCCTTGAGCAAGTAAGTAATATTAGCCCATTTGCCACAACAAGGCCGGAAACTGCTACTCATTTTATCGTTACCCGGTAGGCACCTGTGAACCAAGTCACGGACGATACGAATAGGATTCCCAACGCCACACCACCACAAACACGTTTATAGGACGGGCCACATTCATCCATCATCTGAGGAAAGGACAAGAAACAGAGAGAGAGAGAAAGTACATCCATACCCGAGCCGGGATTTGAACCCAGGTACTCCTTATCCGTAGTCAGTTACGGTAACCCCTAGACAGGCTGGGCGGCAGAATTCTAATATTGACTCTGAAATTTGGTCGAGTAACTTTAAACTGTAATCTAAAAAGTTATTGTTGAAACTTATGCAAAACACGCTATGCTTATCATACTTCATGAAAATTATTCTGAATTATAATATAGTTTTTTTTTAAAGTTCTAAATATAAATAATTATTTTTAATAAAAATTATTAAAAGTTGCTTACGAGTAACACTTCAAATAAATATTTGTAAGCAGATTTTTAACAATGCACTTTTTAATTATAGAATTAAAAGAAAAGTATTCCAATAAATGTAGATAGAATCCGTTTTTAAGTGAGCTTAAAATTCAGAATCAAATTAATATTACATGCTAAAATCTTAGAATCATTGTTTTACTGCTGCTTAGAAAATCTTATTTACAAACGATTTGTTCCTTTTTTGAAGTAAAACAGCAAATTAACGAATTAGAAGTGAATGATATTAGTTTAATGAGGCACTCTAGGCACTAACTTTCATATGTTGAGATGAAAGTAATTATGCTTCACAGAAATATGTAATTATGTGTATTTATCACCTTATTTATCCAAAAAATTTACTTGCTTGGTTAGAGCAAAATGTATGTTATCTAAATATGACACTATTACTTATGATGTGGTTAAATTAAGTTAGGGAAGTCTTACTAATTACAATACAAATTCTAATTGAAATTTGGTGTGGATTCTCTTAGTTACAAATTGATCTCAGATGTTTGCATGATGTCAGTTTCAACATTCTGAAATTAAATTTAAGAACTAATGAAGAATTTGTTTTAAATTTTTTATATGCTAATCTCATGTTCCTTAGAATAGAATCAATCACTGAAAAAAAAGAAAAATTTTATTTATTTAAATCGATCTTTCAAAATTTATTAATTTGTATATTCACTGAAGAAAATTGTAGCAATTCTGAATTATGCAAGAATATTGATTATGTATCAGTTTAATAATAAAAAATTACATCTAATTGCATATTTATAAGGCATAAAAACATATAAATATAAAAATCAATACAGCAACTATAGAAAATTGTATTTCTCTAAAAGCCAGAAGCTATGATATGAAAATATCACACACACACAAACATTGTTTTAGCAACTATATCTTTTAGAAAAAGAAAATTGTATAAGATATTGTATAAGAATTTTATAAGAAAATTGTTTTAATTGTATTACAAAGTTTTTGGAGTTTAAATGAGTAATTTTCAAGAAAGTAACTTGATAAAGATTTTATGTATTTAATTTGTGAGAAAAACAATTTGCATATGAACAATTAAACTTTCTAAAAAATTTGTTTTTTTATATAAATTGATTTTTGGGAGATAAAGGAAAAATGTTTATTTTTTATTCATGGATTTAAAACACTTTATATATTCAATAAATTAATTTTGGAATTTCCATTTATAACATTCAGAAAATTGCTTATTACTTCATATATCACATGTTAAATGTTAAAAATTTATAAATTAATGATCATTTTATAATTAAAATATTTTATGTACAAACAGTTGATAATTGTTAATTATATAAGCATTCAATTAGAATAAATTCCATGAATATTTTAAGTAAAATAATAAAATAGAATTTATCAAAGTTGTGCCCTCAATTAATAGAATTAAATTATAAAATACTTAGTGTACACATTAGAATCCTTCAGTATGTTTATTAGATGGATACATTGAAGTAAATTGATTAATTGTATTTTAAGCTTATCCTTAAGTATTATACTATATTTAATTGTATTACAAAGTTTTTTTGAAGCTCAAAAACTACACTACTGGCCATTAAAATTGCTACACCAAGAAGGTGACATGCTACACACATGACATTTATACGAAAGGAAGAAGGTGCTGTGATATGCAAATGATTAGCTTTTCAGCGCATTCAGACAAAGCAGGTGCCAGTAGTGACACCTACATTGTGTTTAAATGAAGAAATTGTTCAGCCGGTTCCTCATACACAAATTGCATTTGAACGTTGTTGTCTGGTTAAAAGTAGTTGTGATGCCTCGTGTAAGAAGGAGAAATGCGTACCAGCACGTTTCTGACTTTGATAAAGGTCGAATGGTAGCGTACCGGGATTGCGGTTTATCTTATCGCAGTATTGCTGCTCGCGTCAGTCGAGATCCAATGATTGTTAGCAGAATATGGAATCGATGGGTTCAGGACGGTAATACGGAACGCCATGCGGGATCTCAACGGCAACCTATCACTATCAGCAAAGAAGACAGGCATATTATCCGCATGGCCGTAATGGATCATGCAACCACGTCACGAGCCGTGAGTCAAGAAACGGGGTCGTTTGGAAGACAACAAGTGTCTGCACGAACAGTTCGACGTTTGCAGCATCATGGACTCTCAGCTCGGAGACCACGGCTGCGGCTTCCCTTGACGCTGCGTCATAGACAAGAGCGCCTTCAATGGTGTGATCAACGATGAACCTGGGCGCACGAATGGCGAGACGTCATCTTTTCAGATGAATCAAGGTTCTGTGTACAGCATCATGATGGTCGCATCCGTGTTTGCTGGCATCGTGGTGAACGCACACAGGCAGCGTGCATTCGTCATCGTCATACTGGCCCATCACCTGGCGTGATGGTATGGGGTGCCATTGGATGCTCGTTTCGGTCACCTCTTGTTCGCATTGACGGTGCTTTGAACAGTGCACGTTACATTTCTGGTGTGTTACGAACCGTGGCTCTACCCTTTATTCGAGCCCTGCGACTCAATGCTCAGGCGTATAACTGCTGTTATTACTGTCAGAGGTAGTTGTTCTGGGTACTGATTTCTCAGGACCTATCCAGTCAAATTTTTTGAAAATTTAATCACTTGTTATTTCTAGTATAATATATTTGTCCAATAAATATCATTTTGTTATCTGGTGTAGCAATTTTAATGGCCAGTAGTGTATTTAGTTTTACTTCAGTCAAGAATAAAATCTAATGCAATGGACAGTAAAATTGGTAATTTCTAATTTGTGCTTTTGGCTTACCATTGATTAAAATAATGGAAATGAGTTATAAGTTTATTATATAACAGTTTTCACTGAAATTTAATTGTGAGAAAATATTTCCCCTTAAAATATCCATTAGTGTCCTTTAAAATTTTTTTTAAGTTTTCAAAATAATATTTTTAAAATATATAAATGTTCACACACATTTTGTTTGTTATTAAAAATATTTTATAATAGATTGAAAAATTTCTTTAAAAGTTTATTCGAGAATCAGTCACAAATTCAATAATTAATTGATATTTAAAAAATCTATATTTAGATAAATTTTTTATTTTGATTGGAAAAGAGTTTACAATATACATCCAAGTCTCATATTTTTCTTTTTTTAGTAGACCATTGATATTTACATCAATGAGGGTATTCAGTTTAAGGAGTATTTTAGATAATGCGGAGTACAGGTAATCTTCCTACAGTTATGTTCCAAAAAAGTATCACGTTATGTGAGCCTATTTTAGACAATGAGGAGTACAGATAATTTTCCTATAGTTATGTTCCAAAAAAGTAACACGTTATGTGAACCAATGCAAAAACTCCAATTACGTTCAAAAGAATTTATTGTAACCAAAAAATTTTTGAATTGCGTTCAAGTAAACTGATTTTTACCAAAATATAAATGCATGTTCAACACAAAACGAAAAAAAAAATACAAAAGAAACTTATTTAACGTTGCCTTAATTCAATGAATTTTTCCGGAAAAACATTTCTTCGATTGGACCCATTACTTTCTACATTTTTTTTCAGTTAGATGTTTCTAACCTTTTATAGAATATATTTTTTTATTTGTTTTGCTGGTTATTATTAAAATATTTACACATTTCACTCTATAATTCTGTTTCCTTTTGAAATTTTGGCTTCTTTTAGAAGAAGCGTCTACATTAAAAAAAAATTTAACGAAAATTCCAGATTTTCAGGTATGTTAAGGGCTTTTTTTCAATATTTTCAATATTAACGTATTTGCAATCATCAATATTCTTGTTGACTAAATAGATTTATTTCTATGCTCGAATATTATTTGTGCTGTACTGAATTTTATTTATAGCTATGTCATTAAAGATTATATTATTACAAATTTTATACCATTACTATCATCCAAAAATACTGTTTTAAAGTTGTATTTCATATGAGTCGTCTCATGTGTGATACTCTTCACTATTAAGTTTTCTGTAAGTCAGTTTGGCTATTTAAAACTCACTTATTTCAAATGAATAATTATACAACTTATTATAAAAGTCACTAATTATAAATGAAGATATATTTGTTCACATGTGAATAAATAGTTCAATATTTCTGCATTATTTTAAGGTATTTTTTTTTAAAATACGATAGGGAAGAATCAATATCGAGTACTTTAAAATTGTATTGTTATAAAAGGTATTCCTCAATTTTTTTATTGTGCTAGATTTTATAGAATACCGTATTGTAAGAGAGAATATGTTGTATAGTCTTACGGTTGCAAATTTATGACATAAATATAAGGGAAAAATGTTTTTGATAACAATCATTGATGGTTCTTCATCAAAATATTATGCTATTGATTGAGCTATTAATTATTTCAGCAACTTCACCATACCAAAAAATCTTTATGGGTGAAATTAAAGTCATGTATTTTATTTTATTTCTATTATATTACGCATTTAGTACTGTTTTACGAAAAAGAGATACCTTTTTATTTTTTATTACAGAACAATTTTAGTTTGAAAGACTAATTAAAATATTAATTTTTTAAAAATTTTTCAATGAGAAATTTTAAAAGCTGTAAAAGTTTATCAAAATAATTATTTAAAATAAAAAATATGCAGCTAACTGTTGAAAAGTACAATAATTCCTAGAAACAACCAAATAAAACGAATACATAACCAATCACCAACCACTTCTTTTTAAATTTTATGAATAGAAACTGGATAAGTTTCTTTTATATTGTTATATTGCTATACAACATGACAGCCTATCTACACGAAGGATGCGAAAAACTAAAATTTATTATAAACCAATATGTTATAAAAATTATTTCCAAATAAAATATATTTTCAACAATTTTAAAATAAAATTGCATTCATTATTTTGTAGTATAACCCGATATTTACTCAGAGGCAAAACCGGAATGTCGCAAAACCGAAAATTTCATCTTTGTTATATAAAAGAAAGCTGTTTATGTAAGCTAGAATAAAAACAGAAAAGAAGAGAAACACTTTTTACGCACTTCTCTTTCAAAAAAATTCAAGAAACAAATTTGTTTTGATGTTTGTATGTGTAGTTTTATAACTTTACAACTTCTCCGGTTGTATTTCAAAGGGGTATGTGGGAAATGAAATACTCGAACTAGTTTTATAAGTTGTTTTTTAATGCATTTTTTAGGATTTATTTTGTAAATATCAGTTTTTAAAAATGTGATATTGCTATTCTTTTTATTTTAAAAGAGATCTGAGATGCATCTTTTTATTTTTAAATTATTTTTATTCTAAATCATTTTTTAAAATATAGACAAATTTTTATATAACACATAAACATACATTATTTACATAAGCATGCTCATAGCTGATTCTTAAGAATTTTGAAAGCATATTAGTAAAATATTTTTATAATTTCTATGTATACTATATAAATATTAAAGTTATATTTATATATAATGATTTTTTAATTACGATATTATTTGAAGGAAAGTATTATTGTTAGCTTGAATCGATTATTACTAATGTAATTTTTTATTATGGATCAAATTTGAAAACGTATAGTAATTGATTTTTATATACTTGTAAATACAGAAAATGTGCTCACATTAGTTTAGATTATAATGATTTTATAAATAAAATATTATAGTATTGTCCATTCAATATACTAATTTTATATAATAACATGTGAGAACATCAGAATATTAATTTTTTCATTAAAGTCGTTTTATTTTATCCAATAAAATGAAATATTGTTTCCCCATTTCTAAAAAGAAGCCCGATGGCACCGTGGTAGAGATTCATGTTCGCAATGCACAAGTCTGAAGTTCTATACTCTGTCCGGGAAAGGTCAAACTCAGTCTTTCATTTCTTCAGCGGGACGATAAAATTGAGTATTAAGCCTGCTTAGAACTAAATACTAGGAGTTGCGCATTAGGCTGACGACCTAACCAGAACGTATATTTCGTAACCTAGGGCCCTTTGACAAGAAAACAGCAGATATATATATATATATATATATATATAAAGATATATATGTATGTCAATAAAGTTATGTACTCAAAATCTACAGAAAAGTTTAAAAAAAAATATATTACAAAGGACTTACATTGTATTCAAATAATAAGCAACCACTTATATAAACTTTGAATTAAATAATCTAGGTATATATAACTATAAATTTGAAAACTACATTAATATAAATTCCTTTTATAAATTCGAATTATTCTCTGTAGCACAACTTTCTGCTTGTCATTAAACAGAAAATTGCTAATAGAATGGGTAAATTATAAATGGAAAATACTAAAGAAACTATTTTTCTTTTATTAATGTTGAAAGTAAATTTAAGAAGCAGTTCAAGATTGTTTACTATAAGACAATCCTCACAGTAAAGGTACATGACTTCTGTTTCTGCGTACATTATTTATTCATTAGATTCTTTATATTTAGTAGATACAGTGTTTCTGACATTTCTAGATGCGAATTTTCAAATTTGTAGCCACGCCATACTTTTGTTTATGTAAACACATCAGGAAGAAAATTTCCTTCAGTAAACATATTTTGAGAATGTTTCCAACTTCTTGTTTTGTCTTGTTTTTTTTTTTTTTATAGAAAGTTAAATTATTATTGTTTGTTGATATGACTAAAATGAAAAGGAACACAGTGAGGGGAAAATATACATACAGCTATTACAGTGTAGATTTTTTTAATATATTAAATAATAAATTTTCTTCTGTAGTATAATGAACGACGAAATGCTGGCACAATGAAATAATGACACAATGAAATGCTTTTAAATATCTAAAGTCTTGATCTTCGCGATTCAAATATCGTTTAATCTGTTAAACAAGTAGTTTAGTAGTGCCTTAATATATACAGCTGCGATTTGTGATTTATTTAGAAAAATATAGAAAAAATCCCTAAAAGAAATAGCTTTCATATGATGAAAAAGTGAAACATATTGCTTATAAAATATTAGGTTGGCGAAAAAGAAATCCATTATTTTTACGTGAACTTTATGTAACTTCTTTTGGATTCACTTTGTAAAAAGGTTTAAAACAGTTTTCATGTAGATTTTTAGGTCTTGCCCGTTACGACTGCTGACATGCGGTTAACTTCGATCATTTTTGATATTTTATAGACATTTTCGACGATGCTGTATCACATGCGAGGTGCATCTCTAACATCAAAAATACCCGAACGGAATCGACGAAACAAAAATTGTACGTAACTGGTTGTTACAGTCTTATAAAGGACGATAAACACCTTTCACAATTTTAGCCACCCGGCTATCTTTATCGCCGTTACAAAAGAAAAACGAAAATGTATCGAATTTTTTGTTTGTTGTCTTCCATTTTTAAAACCTTGTACTCGTAACTGAATTAATCAAACAAAAAACCGCAAGAGGATATTTTAGTGTCAAATGTCACCTTTCCAACGAGCATAAATCTGAAATTGTTTGATAGATACCTCACGAGATATCAATCACTACAGACGTCTACTGAAAAAAAATACATTACTTTTTCCCCAACTTAATATATATATATATATTTAAACAGTATAATATAAAATAATATTATAAATATATACTAAAAAACAGAAATTTCATGGATTTTGAATTTTTTTATCATAAATAATAAAAGGGAGATTGAG
>JAPDSC010083805.1:16957-27639 GCA_026290005.1 Latrodectus geometricus | reverse complement strand
AATATATATTAATATAATATTATTTTAACATAATAATAATTCAATCTTCACTAAATAAGGAAATTGATAATTTACATATTGCGACATCTAAAAATATTTAAGAATTAATTTATTTTGAAAAATAGTATATGAGCAATCGACAGTAATAGAAAATTATAAACTAAAAATAAAATTATAAATTGGATATAATATCTATCAGTATACCAAGTAAACACAAAATTTAATATATCATAAATTGCTCGTATTTACGAGTGAAACAAAATTTTCTAAAATTGAACAATTCAAATGAAATAATTGTACCAAAAAATTGAAAAGTGAAAATCATAGTGACACTCAAAATAAACGGCTAACTTTTCTTAATTATTTTTTGTAAGGGCATGAAAATTGGTAAAAAAAATATTTCAATTAATGTTGTATATAATATTTAATCAATTTTAACTCATTTTATTAACCATTTAATATAAAATATTTTATCACTCGAGTAGATATTTTTTTCGTATATAGTTATGATGAGTATTTTCCCACTAAGACACTTAACTAAAAAACGCGAATACTGAAATAATTCTCTTAAAAATGAAGTATCTTTATCATAATTAAAATGCGCATCAGTTTTTTTATTTAAAATTTTTTATTTATTTTTATAAAGGTTTCTTGCAAGTAATTTAAAATTTATTTATCAGATTTATTCCTTTTTTCTAGAAAATTAAAAAAATATTTACTATTATTAGTTTATATATGTCAGTTTATATATGTTTCAACTGAAATCAAAACTCATTTCTTGCAAACCAAACTCTGAGAGCATAAAAAAGTATTTTTATATGCTTTAAAAATTTCAAATATGATTGAAAAATAAAAATTACTTTTTTTTATTTGAATCATTTGGTTAAAATTTTGAGTTTATGGTTTATAGAAACAATGTTTCCAGAATAAAAATAAAAAAATAACATTTTTGAGAAGTTTAAATAAATCTTGAATTTATTCTAAAGGAAATTGTCTTCGAAAAGGAAATTGTCGCAAGAAAAATTTCTGTCCCTAATTGTTTTTAGCATACAAACGCATTCGACTACTGTAAGGAAATAATCCCCTTTGCTTTATTTCTAGATTAAAATTACGGAAGATTTTAAAAATAAGTAATTAAACTTTTTATGACATTAAAAAATTCTTTTGAACCATCTTGTACTTAAAGAACAAATATCTACCATATTATCTTCGTATGAATGATATTTGAAGATCAAGCTTGTGAATATAGTACGCAGACACGAAGAAATAAAACTATCGATGTTGCAAAGTAATGGTTCAAATAATCGATAAGTAAATATAATTAACTTATTTTAAATTAATTATGATTTCGTAACTTTAATTAACTTAATTAACTTTAATTAACTTATTTTAAATTAATTATGATTTTAATTAATTATGATTTCGTAACTGCCCAGGATTATTATGATAATTCTGCTATCAAAAGTACTGATAACTTTTGTTATAACTTCTATATTTTCATTGATCACATAAAATCTAATGTGATTCATAAAACAAATGCCATCTATAATTAATTGAAAACTTTGGTCAAGTTAATATTCTCTTTCTTATTTTAATTGAATATTCGAAAAACACTAATTGACATAGAATTTCGTTAATGGGTAGGGAATTATTTAGTGTTGATTCAATATGAGAGACAACGATTTATATAACATTTATTAAACTTATTATAATAAAATGTGTGTTTTAAAAGAAAAAAATTGCATTGTACATCATAATCATAAAAAAAAAGTTAAAATAAACTTGTAACTCTTTCTATATTAACATTTATTTTTTATACATTTTATAATTAAATTAAAACATTTTTTTTATTTTTATAATACATATAACATTTAATAATATAGTCATAAACTAATGTGGATAGCAATGTCTAACTATCATATCATTAATAGATCTTAATTCTAAAGAACCTCAATAATTTCTAATTTAGAACTCTATGTCATTATGATTGAATCATAATTTATTTTAATAAGAAATTTTATGGATTAAAATTGACAGAAGAAAGCACAATTCGTTGAATATTTATCTTTTAAGAAATTAAAGGTATTTATGGTGGATAAGCTTTTAAAATTATTTAAATACCCTTTAATAAATTTCAAATAAGCATAAATAAGTATAAAATATTCAATTATATTTTTTAATTAATTAAAATTATATCCTAATAAAGTGCTAATTATTTTCGTATTTATGGTTGTATAATTTTATCATTTAATTTTCAGGAAGTCAAGATACTTATATATAAAAATATATTCTATTTAGACAGAAATTATTAAATATATTGTGACTGAGATATTTTTTTTCTATTAAAAACACTAGAATTTAAACTTTCAACAATAATCAATACCGTATATACTTAAAACCTTCGTGATAAAAAAAGAGGAAGTACTTTATTTTTTATTGTAAAAGAAATCCTGCTTAAATTTTTTTCAAGTGAGTTACATAAAAAAATTGAAGCTGTGTCACTTCTATTATTTTCTAAGAAATTCTTACTTCCAAGCTTCATGTAAACTTATTTTATGTCAGTTCAAAGTACTAAAACTGGGTAACAAAAGAGATTTTCACTTAAAGTTGAACTAGATTTCAGTTGTTATCTCTAGTATTACCATTTTTTACGCCATTCTCAGACAGCGTGAATAAAATATCGAATTTTTTTCAAGCAATCTTGAAAAATATCTTACTGTACATGTATATGCATACATACATATGTATATATGTATGCAATTTAAAATATCTGAGTTGAAATTATTTGACAGGAATTTAAATATATATAATTTTATTTTACATACATCAATACTATGTGTCACGTGTCAATCAGTATAAGTGTGATTCCAATGTCCATTATAAAATACACATTTGTGTATGTAAATAAAAAAATAATTAGACGCAAATCTGAATTTTATCTACTTCTGTATTTCGGAAAAAATCAAGATATTTTGTAAAAGATTAAAAAATATATTTGTTTTACAGATTTTTGTTAATTATCTGATTATATTAATTAAATTCAAAATGTATTTTTTATACATTATTAGAGAATAAGAACACAACATACACATTTATGAAAATAAGTAAATACAAATAAAAAATAGTTATTATAAATACTAAACATTTTTATAAAAATATGTAAAACTAGTCTTCAAACTTTAATTTTAAATTTTCATTATAATACTATGTTCGTATATGAGAATGATTTCTAATTTCAGGATTGTACTTTTAAATATCTGAAAATTAATAGTGAGACTTATAATAAAGATTATTTGAATAGTGTCTGAATACGTCATACTACTTGAGTTATGATATTTTGAAGTATTCTTTTATATAATTCCTACATTTGATTAGGAGATATTTGCAAAAACATCACACATTATCTTAAGTTATACTTAAGATATACTTAAGATAATGTGTGATATTTTGCAATATGTGTGATTTTGAAGTCATACTTAAAAATCTAAAAAAAAAAAAAAAAGATAGATTATGTAGGATTTTATTTTTTAAAAGCAAAAGAAAGGTTGCTGGAATTTTCATAACTGTTAAAAATAATATCGGTTATAATTCTGAGTACATATTTACATGTATTATACGTTGTAGAGTGTTTGTAGATTAAAATGAATTTTAAATTGGGAGGAACATTAAATTCTGGGCAGAAGAATAAGAATCATAAAAATTATTCAAACATGTTCTTGTATAATTTCTCAATAAAATTTTTTATTAAAAAATTATACAAGAACAGTTTTGTTACTTCTAAAATTAGAATTATTTATTTTGAATAGTTTTGTTTAGGTCTTAATTTTTGCACTGATGATATTCAGCTTATGTAAAGTGGCACGTAAGACAATATTTATAAGTTTTTAAGAAAACAAATTTTTCATCGTTGATTATTCAATATGATATCTTAAACTTTTCTTATAAAATAGATTAAAATCTCTTCCAGAAATAAAATAAGTATTTCTGAAAAATAAAACAACAATATGAAAATACATAGTAATATCTTATTTCCTTAAAGTTGCTGAATTCGTAAGGAAATATAGAAATATTACTCCCATTTCGACACTTTCTGAAATCACAAAGAATCATTCAACTTTTATTTTTATCAAATAGAATTCCCTAAAATTTAGCTTCTGCTTTTCAAAGAAATCGTATTTGATTATGAAACATTTATAAAAATATAAAATGCATTGTTAGATTTATCTAACAGTTTAAGTTTGAAATTGTAGTAAAGTGCAGCATCTTTCTAATATGAATTTTTTATATTATTTCAATTTCAAAATATTTGAGCTGTTTCAAACATTTTTTGTTGTACTTGAAAGAATATATTTTCGAAAAATTCATTATAAAATATTTTTTGTCAAAAATTCTTATAAAATTACAATACATTCTACATTTCTCCTACATTGTCAACTTAGAAATTCCAAATCTTTTGCTCACATTTTGAGGGGTACTTATGTATAGATGAAATAAATAAAAACAACCAGTTAATGAAACGGAGAATATAATACATATCATTTAGAACTGCATAATTTATACAGATATTTTTCTGCATAAATTATATATATATATATATTTATATTCGTCAAGAACATATTAATACAAATTTGAGAAAAGGTGATATCGTTATGAAAGAGTAAAGGAATTATGTACACAATTTTACTTTAAATGTTAATTTTTAATTTTGCAGTTAAATTAATATAAGTAAAATAATTACGCATACATTTAAGCAATCTATATATACCAAGACTTATAACTATTTTATGTATCATAATTGATAAATGCATAATTTCAATTCCCTTTTAAACTGTTTTAAGTAATCATAAAAAAAATTTCATAGATTTTTAAATATGATAAAACTATATTTTGTTACTTCTTTTTTACAATGGTGATCAGTTTTAAGAAACTTCTATGCATACTTTAACATTTTAAACATTAAAAAAAAATCTCATTACAAGACTTAATGGTATTATCAAGAGGTTTGTTTAAATAATGTTTATGAGGACTTATTACAGCAAACAGAAGTATATTGAAATTTATATATCATTGATATAAGAAACATATACTTTGGCTGAAAATTTATCAGTCTGTATATGTTTTAATACTGCCCATAATGTTTTATTTCTTGGTTTAGTAAACTAGTTAGAATAAATTTGTCTCTTGTTTATGAATATTTCAATAATATCTTAAATTTACATTCAACCAACCATTACACAACACTCTGTCAACGAAATATATACAGAAGACTCACCTGGATTATTTTTAATTATTTTTAGTTGTCAACAGCCAACAGTTCATTTTCTCTTCAAGCATAATTTGTAGAATAATTTTAAAATTTACTATCTACCAAAATAAATTTTCTCTATTTCCAATGATTAGGACATAGCATTTACTATGGATTTTCAATCATTCATGCATTTTAAAAATTATATGCATTCCGTATATTTGTAAACTATAGATTTTTTCTGGAGTTTATAAAACCCCGGAAGGAAGACTTGAGACTTAATTAAGATTAAACATTTTCTCAACTCTATGCCACAAAATATGAATACTACAGCTGATTTTTATTTTTAATGCCATAAGATCAAACGATTAGCAGATAAAAATAATATTTTCGATCTTTAACCATTCTTAAATTATATCATCCATATACTGCATTCCAAACTTCCGTGTGCATATTTGAAAGGAAGGTGCAGAACTCATAGGATAGAAGGATAGTAACCATGTTTGCACTGGAAAGCATGGGCACAACCAAATAACCTTGCTTGTTTCCTCATTATAAGTTTTCTCTGTTTGAGATAAACATAAATGGATTTACAGATGCTGGTTAAATGGACCCCCCCCCTTAATCTGTGGCTCAGTTGATACAAAGAATTGCTCAGTTGTATTGCAAAAGCTATAAAATAGTTTATATAAATCACTTGCTTTCTCAGGTGCATTGGAATCTTGTGAAAAGTAGTTTGTCAAGTTTCTTGCACAAAACTGGGTATGCTGAGATCGCTTGTATACAAATATGGTTTGCTGAATGAGTAAAAATAAAATTTTGATGTCAGTGTAAGAGGGTTCGTAACTGACTTTGGAACGTCTTGACCAATTATTTGTTATCCTTCTTACAAGATGACTTCTTATACACCACCATTGCATGTTCAGAGAATTCAGGTACTCCATCTGAATGAATATCGATTAAATCACGCACGTGTACGGTTGTGTTTACGCCATTGTTCAGCCGACGCGGATAATATTAATATGTTCATTGATTATGTAACTTTTTCCTGTTAAGTATGTTAAATATGTCACGTAGGTATTAAACAACCTACATGGGACTCAACCTTAAGCAACTCAACACAAACTAAATTCGGAAATTAGGTTTAAAATGATGGAGGTGACAGTTCATTACACATAGTAAGAGTGAGACAATTGGTTTAGGTATAGCCGTCCTATCTCTTCTTTCAGATAATATGATACATTAAGTACTGTAAAATAGATGACTCACTCATCAAATTTAAAATATTCCTTGAAACTTGAATTTTTCAAATTAGTAAACTTTTTAATTTGTCTTTGTTACTACGAACTATGAAAAACAAAGCATCTTCGAAAATGTTTACCAATCAATATCACATAGTTATTGTACGCATTTAAATAATAATCGTATTCATAAGCGTCAATAAATACGCTTTCTGTGTTGTTCATGAATCCTTAAATGTACTCATTTATCGAATCATAATGCACTTTACACAACATTATATGTTGCAGACTTAATATGTATTTGTCACTCTCAATTAGATGAGGATGAAATTTACATTCATGCTTTTCTAATTAAATACGATTAGTGTGACAATATTTTCTCCTTTAAAAACTTGTGCATGAAGCTTTGTAACAAATTAACTGAAAAAGCTTAAACCATGAATATTTACCTGTTTTTAATACACAATTTATCTGAATTTCCTATTCATTCAATTTTTTATTTAAAACAGTTTTGAAATAATTATTGAATTATTTTAATTCTGAATTTTTTAAGCTATCATAATTTAATAATTCTTTTTTCTCGGAAAAATTAATTAATTTGATTTTCTTAAAAATATAAATTTTCCAGGAAATATAGTTAAAACTATTTTTGAAGCTGTTATTTTAACAAGGGAAATAATCGTGTTTTGACAGGTTTGTTAAACTATTCAAATTTTTATATTATTCAAGAACGATAAACTTCAAAAAGTAGAATATGCTCAGTTCCACTGTTATTTTAATAGGAAATGTTTCGCTACGTTCATGAATGAGACCAAATATTTTGTGTTTGCTACATTTTAATGTAAAGTTTCCTAAAATTTCTTAATAAAACCTGAAAAAAAATTGTAGCACATTTTAAGTAACATCTACTTTATTAAGGCTAACACTATAATTAAATATTTATAGCCAAAATAAATAAAGTTATTAAAAAAATGTTCTCGAGGTAATTTGAAAGCAGGTAGTTTTTTTGAGCAACAAAAATGGCTGTTAAAATATGTGCCTAAAAGAAATTAATAATTAATTTTCTAGTATGTTAGTTCTAAGAATATAAACGTAGCATGGATAATACAATTAAAGACAAAATTTTTCTTAAATGTTAGGTCCTAAAAGGGTAAATCATTTCCTGATTTTACTCTTTTACTCTTTTGTTATTGTCTGAATGTTTCACCATTCTTTTATTTTTATTTTATAAGAATTTTATTGAGTGCTAAGTAATTCAAAGCTGTATACTTTATATTTATTTCGTAAAATAATTTTATATACTTTAATTATTCTAATATAGGAATTCACATAACTTCAAATATGTATACAAGACAATTTATTATTTACCAACGTCCAAGTATGGCATATATGTAAAAATATTCCCCTCCTTTTCTTAAGGTTTTTCATTTTGGAGTGAATATTAGAGATTTAATTTTTTTTTGTGACTATTGTGAGTTTGAAGATAGTACATGAAGAATATTCAAATAACATTTAGCAATTAAACACAGTGAAAATACTTCCCAATACACAGTTGAAACATTATTTATATTGAAGCAGAACCTTATTTGAAGGAAAGGAAATTTAAATCTTTTATTCAGAAATGCAATAATATGTCTTAAGTATGATAAAGACAAAAGGTTTTTTTTTATTTACTTACTCAAGAAATGGTTGCGTAACACAAGGCTGACTGACTTATATTTACTTTTAGTTGACTAATATTAATTTAAAATTTAAGAATAAAGTTTACACAATAAAAGAAAATGTGCTATTTCGAATATATGCAAGAAAAATGTTTTTAGTATTACCAAAATACAGTTAATTCTATATTATTTGTATAAACCGCTGTAAGGTATATATAAATAATTAATTTTCTTAATGAAGGATTAGAATTAAATAGGATATTTAAATTTGAATTTCTAAAAAAACCATACATTTATAACAGTTAAATAAAATATATTTTAATATTAATTTTATATTTCCTTTTTCTCAATTCATTAAAATTATCGCATCGAAATTATTCATACAATATTCATAATAAAATTTCCAAGTCTATTTCTTAATGTCTCTAAAGTAGAAATATTTGTTTCTTTCATTTATGTAATTGATTGATTTCCCTTTTCTGTAAATTTTAAGAGTCTACCATGAAAACAATTTTTCAATCCTTAATTCGATTCATATTTTCTTTTTCCTCAGACAAGTATCTTTGTTCTAACCATTAAAAGTTTTGGCAACTAAAAAGAATGCATTTTTGTCTTTTAACTGTCGCAGATTTAATGAAATTAAAGATATTCGATGATATCTCATTAAAGTTAACCAATTTAATTTTTAGAAATGAATGTCATTTTAGAAATCTTCTTATTTATTAGATTAATTTTTTGTCAAATTAAATATTCTTTGAGTAATAATCATATGTTTTTCAATATATTAGAGTATAATAAATTATAATTTTAGTTATTTGTACTATTATATTATATAACTAAAGTTTATAGTTGTACTGTTATGTAACTTAAGTTTGGTTACATGGAAAATGTATCTAAAATTCTAAGATAACAATCTGAATTTTTCAATTCTTTTCAGAAAAGTAGCATTTCATCATTCTATCCTTTATTTTATATCATTTCATTGAATACAAAAAGTCGGTATAGATGTACATCCCATAGAAATCTCTATAAAGGAAATATAAGGATAATAATTCAAAGTACTGCGCAAATATCTTTAAAAGCTTTATTTTTCTCTTATTTTGTCAACAAAGGGAAAGGGTACAATCCGAACCAAGCTTGCATAAGATTCTCGGCATTATAAAAAGAACAATATAGATCGGAAAACCATGTCATGTAAGAATCCTATTATGATGTTCTTCTGAATGTCTGGTTGGATAAGTTCAAGAATTATTTTTATTTTAATCTGCATCTCAGGATTTCACAAAAAGCTCATGAAATATAACCATAATATATTAATAAAATTATATTTACTATTATTCTTTTAATTACTCAACGAATTGAAAAGTTGCATGTAAAAACATTTTAGCACCTATTCTTGGTCCTATGACTATTCTTATAAGTTGTAATAAGCATTTCTTAATTATTAAACTGTAATTTTTGTCATCATTGTATTTGAAAATTAACACTGATTGAAAATTAAATTTAAGGTATGAAAAATATGCAAATCACACTTACAAAAAGCTAGATAAATAATTTAAATCATATCAAAGTAAATATAAACTATATATATTTGAGTTATATTTTAAATATCAAAATATATTTAAAATGAAAGCGCTATTAGAAAAGTTTCTGAATGCACCAAAATAAACATGCACGTTGAGAAATATTAAAGAAACAAATTAGTCATTATTATATTTGAAAATACCAAATATTTACATTGTTTCAGAATTTAGTTTTTCTTATGTTTCAAATGATTTCTATGCTACAAATTCAAATTTTAACAACTCATTTAAAGTTACAGATTACCACAAAAGTGAAATATGTCAGCGGAATAAACTCAAAACTAATCAAATAAGAACCTCTTAGACAAGATGATTTTCTATGTTGTTTCGGTGGTAAATATTTAAAGCTATTTAAAGATAAGAATATTTAAAGATTATGATGAAAATAGTTTGATGAAAATGTTAAAGTAATGGATTTAGAAACGCCTTTTGTTTGGTTACTTTATTGTGGTATTTTTCCTTTGTAAAAAGCCTAAACAGAAAATATCTTTAATATTTTTAAAAGTCTGAAATTATACTTAATTGTAGAGAAAAATAATAATATTAAAAACAAACTGTTTTGAAAAAAAATAAAATTTCTTTTAAATTATGTCATTTTTCTCATATCCACTGATCAAAACTCAATGCTAAGAGAATTGATAACTTTACTTACTGCAATGTCACCGAAATAAAAACATAATGAGACTTAAAAGACTTCTTTTGACCTGTTAGACTTCTTTTGACATGTTTAAGAAAAATTTAATTTGCTTAAAAAATAAACTACTAGATTGAATACAAATGCCATTTATTTATGAATGTATTTAGTAAGCATCTAATTTAAAAGTGAAAATATATTTTAAAATGAGAATTATTTTTTTAAATTATAATGTCTCGTAATATTTTATATGAATTCATATTAATGCTGTAAATGATGAAATAAGAACAATGAATATTATAAATTTACACTTTCTCA
>JAPDSC010083805.1:0-13921 GCA_026290005.1 Latrodectus geometricus | reverse complement strand
ATAAAATATGAAATAATCTGAGAGTCACAAAATTTATAAATGAAATTAATTATAAATGAAAATAAAAGTTTTAAACTTAAGTGAACACGAAAGTATAGTTGTGCAAAAATTAATACAATTTACAATGCACATAGTAAGGAATCAAACATTAAAAAACTTTATTGAACTCACAGTATCGTTACACATGATTGTCTGTCTAAAAGAGAGAACAACAAGCAGATGTTTCTTAGTATGGTGTTAAGTTCATCTAATTGAAGTATTTGCTTCCCCATCTCTCCATTTTCAGCTCTAAATTGTATAACAATTATTGAGGTAAAATTGCCAATTTCTCAATCAGTATCTCTTTAAGTTGTTGAGTGTTTCATGGAAGATGCAATCGTGTCACAAAGATTTTCCCAAAAAAATCCCATACACGTTCGATTGGAATTAAACTTGTGGAATACACTGGCGATTCTTTTTAATTGATATCAACTCTTTTTTAATAGTTGCTGTATATCAGACACCCAGGATGGCTGTGCATAGCCATCCCTTATTAAGAACCGCATTCTATTCAAATCAATTGAGTTGAGGGTCACTTGTGCCACTAAAACGAATCTCATCTGTAAAGAGGAAATGACACCATTGAGGAAATTTACAGGTTTTATGCTCCATCAATGTAAATGATTTTGCCAATGGCCAGATATTAAAATGTTGCAAAGTCAGCAGGCGAATAGGGTATCTTAGTGAAAGTATCTGGACACAGTAAACTGTGACACGTATAACCTCATAGCTGTAAAGTGTTTCTGAGCATTAATACCTGCTGAATATTTGGCTCTTTCCACGGAATTCTAATATATCGTAAATGCACTGCAGTTGTTTTCCCAAGGAGAGACATTACCAGCCTTTATAAAGCTGTATCTATTGATTGGAAGGCTTTCTAAGCATGCGAAAGGAGGTTCTGATAGATATTAGTGTTTAGTAAATAGTAAAGATGAAACATTCTTGAATCCTTAAATGAAATGATATTACAGTATCTTAAAATTGGAAATAATATGCTTAATTGAACTTTAATATCTTTGATTAAACATGATTCTTGTGCTGGTATGTTAAAATACAGTAAAGATATTCCATTTTCAGGATTATATTTATGATTAATTATTTTATGATGCAATGCATGTGTAGTGAAAACAAATAGAAGTTGATAAAAATAAATAAAATAAAATTGTATAATATAAATTCAGATAAAACATATACAAATTCAGATAATTGCGATTATGTGTTCATTACTTTAAAGATTTCTTTATAAACAAGGTTGTAGCTATTCGGTTAATTTACTGATTTTTTCAAGGATATATAGTAGTCATATTTTTTAATTAAATATTTCATGTTCAGAAAAATGCCTTAGATAAATATTAAAATAAAATCTACTAATGAAATTTTAATAATATTCTTGATTTTTCTATCTTTATTTTATTAATTATTCTTTTCTTTATCACTGAATTAATTTAATTTTATTTTTTGCTGGTAAATCTGATATAAATGTATTGAAAACACTTAAAAATTCTGAATTTTGAATTTAGAAAACAACTAATGACCAAAATAATTTTTAGTAAAAATTCAATTGATGTTTGACAGTGAGAATATTTTCAAATAAATTTCCTCTTATATTTTAGTAACTTAACGGAGGCAGAAATTTGTATTGAATTATTTTAATTTTAAAATTTATTGCTTATTCCTGTGACATATTTGAAGCACAAAATGTTTATATCAATAATTGTTTTCTGATTTGAAATAAGGAGTATTTAAATACCTATTTTTATTAACCTAAAAACCATAATTTTAGAAACATTTATACATAACTTTCTTAATAAAACATTCGATTCAAATATTTTACTGAAATGCTTCGCTAATTGCTTTGATTTAAGATAGCCTCTTTTTTAAAATTCAAATTCAAATTTATTGAAAAATAAAGAAATTATTAACACGTATTCCATAAGAATAATTATATTCCATAATTAAAAATTTTTGTTCTTTATATTCAGTTGGTAAACATTATTTACTTCAAATGAGCTAACAACAGAAAAGTCCACAAGCTGATCTATACATAAAAATTCTAGAAATAAAATGTTACTTTTGATATTATTGCTTGTAGCAGTTTAAAATATATTTCAAGTTGTATGTCCCAATCTGTTTAATTCTCATGTCAATATAATAATCATTTTAGTGCGTCATATCATGTTTCTTATTAATACTATAGTTATGACTTAAACTAAACTAATAATTAAAAAGTATATTTTATTATTTTAGTTGGAAAAATCTTTTTAAGAGGTTTTTAATTATGAATCTTAAATTCTGACAAAAATGTTTAGCATTTTACTAAAATTAATGTACAAAATTATTTGCTGAAAATCCTACTAAATATATTAAAATATTCACTTAATTTCCTTCGAGATTCACCCATTACAGATCAATTTTCAGATACTTTTCATCGAATATATAAAATTGTATCCTCCTCGAAATTTATATAATTCATGAAGTTTAATAATATTTTAATTTTTACGTAATTTATATAATTCAAGAACTTTAATATAATTAGGAAAATTTAATTTATTATTGGTGTGCCAATCAACAAAAAATATGTATTCAACTTAAATAATTTATGACTGAATATATTCAAACACATGAAGTTATACAAAACATTAAGACTATTTTCCTAGTTTGATATTAAGCTCACTTAGGTGTCATGGAAGACACATGATCCAATATACACTTTGTTCCAAACGATAAATTGTATATTTTGTCAAGATATAATTTATGATGTAGAAGATAGCGCATGATTCTTGAGATTATTTGTATGCATCATGAAATGGTTTCTGATCTTTTTAATTTTGACAGAAGGCAGATGAAGATGGCTTGAGGATTGTAAAACAGTATGAATTTTCAAAACTCTACAATTCATGGGTTCTATGAATATGTATTTGTGAAGTGTTTTACCTCATACGTGAATGACGGTGTTATGAGTAGCAGATACCGTGATGTTTACACATCATCAACGAAATAGAAGTCGGATTCCACGTTTAGCTTGGTAAAATAAGTTCAGGCGAAATACTATGACTCAGTTGACGACAGAATACAAAGATATAGAAGGGCTTCTAAACTCATAAATCAATGACATTTATCAAAATTTGTTGCTGATTTTATTATAAAATGAAGGTCCGCTTCCGGTATTCTATATATTTAAAAGTTTACCGGACTTTTAAAGATATAGAATACAGTAATTCAGGGCTTTCCATAGATTTGTATGAAATAAATAGATAAAACTACCGGTCTTATCTATTTGTTTCATACAAATCTATGGAAATCACTAAAAGATTCATTGCGTTAATAACCTCACGCACTACTTCAGATATGTCAAGTATATTCCAAGTCCTTTAATGGCACTTCTGCGTACTTGTGAGTGCCATACACGATATAATGCAGGCCTACTAGTTCTTTTTTTGGCTATTCACTGTAAATAATTTCTATCTGAGATGAAAATGTCAAAGCGTCGCTTTATTACCATTGACTAAAATCTAACAGCAAACTGAAAACTATACAAAGAGATATCCTTATAACAATGTGGTAAGGATTTGCCCTCAAAGATTCAATGTGGAAGTATACTGTTGATATAGCATCAAAGAAGACAAATGTAAATAATGGACACTCAAGCTTTTTCAACGTAGTTTTGATTTATACAACAGACTGAGGAGCCGTTCAATGTAGATAGTTACATACTTGCTTTTTTATTATATATATGTTCTTAATTGTTATCATCTGAAACATTATTTTTAAGAATAGAAACACCCTAAAATAATCACAAATTTATAATTAATATCACAAAATAAACAATTGCCTTATGTATTTGGATTTTACTGGTAGATTTTTCATTTCTGAATGGTAAAAATAATTTGATGCTTGAATATTTTAAAGATGTTGTAGACATTGTAAATAACCTTTTTTAGGAGACAGAAGAGAAGGAAGTTATAAAACATAGAAAGCAAACGAGGTCATTTCTGCGAATGAAAGAAATCAGCTGTTGAATAAATATTCAGCTTTTTACTCACAAAAATTAATATCCTGGATGCTTCTCATTCAGTAGAAGCTCTAAGTATAAAAGTAGCATAGAAATAGTTTTTCATATATGGTTGCGTCACTTTCTAGAGTCGTTCCTCAACAATCACTGCATTCTTCTTGTAGGAGTATGTGGGTCATTGTCTCTATTCCTTAAGCTGGTTTTGAAAAAAAAAATTTAACCTAAGAAGCATGTAACAATAATCTATTCATTAGAAAGAGTCTACCACATTATTTTCAAATTTATAAAATTATATTCTTGTAGAATCTTAATTTAATTTTTTTATTCGAATATATAGTTTACTATACATTTAGTATTGAAGCACCAAATTACTCTCCTTGCTAACTGAACGATAGAAAAATTCAAATATATAAACTGAATGGTGTTCAATGCAAATATAATGTGAAAAATGGCAATGATTAAACGTAACTTCTTTGGGTATGTTTAGAGTTTATTGTTTAAGTGTTTGAAAACATAAGATTGCATTTTAGACTGCCCAATTAATGTACTTGACAATGTCTGTGATTATTATTGCTAAAATATTCTTAAAGTCTTTTTGATATGAATACCACCTGATATATTTTCATCCAAAAAGTTTAACAAACATCTTTATTCTTGACATGTTGATTTTTTAGTCGTTTACTTAAATGGTAAAGTTTTAATATTGTATGGGTTTGAACTTAATTGTGGGGTTCTCTTAAGCGGTAAAATACTTATCGATCATTTTTAGGCATTAAGGATTCTTAAAATTATAGTTAAATATTATGACGAATGTTGCCTTTCTCTTAGGAACAAAGGAGCAAAAATTTAGACTTTGTAAAAAAAATTTCCTTAAAAGTGGTTACGAGTAGAACGGGTTTAATTTGCAGAATTTTTCAAGATTTTTACAAATTCAGAATGAAGTTCAATTGTTGCTATTTTGAAAAATTTTTACATTAATCTTTAAAATAATCTTATATTCCCCACATAAAGAAGTTCGTAATTTAGATTGAAAATTAGTACGCTATAAGATGTATAATGTGAGTAAAATTATCATTTCCTGTTTTGAATTCTATGAAGCATAATTAAATTATTTTATTATGGTGCAAGTGTTCAATAGCTCCCTTCGCATTTGAATGATAATGAATAGTGAGATATCATTTAAATATGATGAAGTGCATAAATATACAAATTCCCGTGCCCAACTAGTGTTGTTTGAACAAGGGTAATGACAAATAAACATTAAAAATCAGGAATTCAGCTTTTGCCCAACACATTGTAATGATTCTGTTACCAAATAAAATGATTGAGTATTTAGACCATGCTTATTTATCAAATGTGAAGAAGTTTTCCTCTTTATGTAGATATTATTAAATATCGTAAAATCTACAATGGAAACAAAATTTTACGAATGAAAATAAATATCCCTATATCATAAGTTTTATTGCCACATCTATTAAATTATATTATTAAACTTTTTCTTTATTTTTCAAAACATTTCAAATAAAATAAACGACTTTCAAACACAGATTATGTTTGAGCACATGAGAAATGTATTACCACACCTACATGATGTACATTTACTTCAAAATTTAGCCTCAAACAGTTTTCCTTAAAAATTTTACTCCTCAAAGTAATAAAATGGTTTATATCACGAATGCACGCAATGCTGAATTCTTTTGAGTTCACATCATTTCATTTTCACAGAAACAGCAGTGTTTGCAGATATTTATGATTACAGAAATGCCAAATTACTGATAATGAATCAATTGTGCACCAAATTGTGTTCATTATTATTATTGACAATAATATTATTTCATTTAGAATTCTACTTAATGCTTTATCATTACATATGCTCAATATAAACCCCTGATTTTTTATTGTGGGAGTACCTAAAAGGCCGTGTTTATTGAGATATATGCAAATTTTACCTGATTTATGCGTCCGCATTACACGACCAGTTTTTATCACTTTCTGAAATATCTCAAATAACTAAAATTTATCTTATATTCTGCAAACGATATATTTTAATTTAATTTATTCTTCTTTCTATAAGAGCTAAAACTCCCCCTTGTGGTTAAAATTTGAAGCACTTTTTCCCATTTTCAGTAACACTTATATATAAAATTTACTGAAAATAGACACCAGCAAAACATAATTTATAAAGTCTTCAATGTTCATTTCAATTATGAGTGCAATATACATAAACACTAAATTATTAATATTTAACTATTATCTATACTACCTGCGACATATATTAGCATACATTGATATACCTGAAGGAAAAACACATTCATTCCAACATTGGTATTCTTACAATACATTTTTTGTGTTGTAAAAATATACTCTCTTTTTAAATATTAAAAAAGCATCAATAAAGTGTTTTAGAAAAGCTCAGAAAAAAATTGTGACAGATTTTTCAGATCTTAGATCAAATGAGTGGTTTAATTTTACATTTTCATTGAAAGTATAATAGAGTGGAAAAAATTAGAAAATTAGATTCCTTAATTTAAAAAAAAAAAGATGAAATGTATGTGCCAGCATATTCTATAAAAAAGTACTAAATATGAAAATACAAATGTGTAAGATTATAAATCATCTTTATGAAATTATAAGTTTTTCTATAAAATATTAAAAAAGTTTTCACATATTTTTTCTCAAAAAATTGCAAGATTTTCTCCTTATCTTGTCCATATTATTATAAAATCTAACTTAATGTTGTGAAACAATTTTTAATATTTCATAAAAAAAAATACAAATCTTATCTATTTTTTTCCTTTTTCATGGATAAGTTCTAGAATTTTTCATATTTTAATGGATCTTATAAAATGTGCCCTTAAGCATGGTAAAAAGTTACAAATATGGTAAAGAGTAAAGAATTATGCTTAAGAAAGATTTTCTAAATATTAAACAGGGTACTACTAATATATATTATTCAAAAAAATTTGAAAGCATTTATTTACAAAAAAAAACAGTTTGGAAAAATATATTTTATGCATTGTTAGAGCAATTATTTAATCTCTATATTTAAAAAATAATTTTAAAGTAACTAGGGAAATTAAAGCATCGTCTTAAAGAATATTCTTACAAATACATAATATGAAGAGTCATTATGTGTTTCAAAACTTAGTTATCCTTACAATTTAAAGTTTTGTCAGTATATATTAATAAATTAACTTAAATTCAGTTTTCTAAAAAGGGAACATTTAAAATATTTGTTTGACTTGTTTAAAGAAAATTCATTTCTTAAAATGCAAATCAGTATGTAAAATTATAAAAATGAAGTACATATATGTATGTGTTTCAAGTTTCTCATAAAATTTGTTTTGCAGCAAATTATCGGTAAAAGAAAATTATTAACATTCAAATCTATCATTCACATTTATTAACAAATGTTTTAATGTTTCTAACAAATGCTTTCACATTAATTGAAACTATTATATATGAAAACTATAGTAAAGAAAATGTAACTATTTACCAATGCACATTTTAAAATCAATAAATATAATAAATAATAAGGACGTATTTAGAATACGTAAAATAATATTTTTACTCATACAATAATTCACGTATGAATTTATTAAATAATCCTTATATTTATTGATGATTTATTTCAAATTCTTTTTGAGAAAAGTTTTAGTAAATTTTCTTAAAAAACGTTTTTTTTAAAACTTAAAAAAAATTGTTTAGTTCTTAAAAGTTATTTTTAAAGATAATAAAATTGAATAAAAAGTATTCAGTCAAACAGTTTATTTTATCTAAAGTTTAGTTTGCTTACGAAGTAGAAAATTGCTTTAAACTTAAAAATTTCATTGAAAGCAAAGAGTTCTTTCTATTGTAAATATAGTTTAAATTCAAAGTTTGTCTATTTAAAAGAGATACTGTAATGTTAAATAAAATTTAAAAAAATGTCGAAATGAATTAAATGAAAACTTCTCCAGTATGGTTAAACTTGCATACTAGAAAAAAATAAAATGACTATCATAGGATTAAAGCAAAGCATTTTCATTTACAATTAATTATTATGAAACAGATACTTTTCACTTTATATGTAAAGTGCCTGTAGAAATTCTTACACATTTTTATCAAATTATATAGATTAAATGAAAACCATTCTATTCATATTTACAATAACATATGTATTTCCTCATTTTATTGGATAGCCGTTACACACACACACACACACACACACACACACACACACACACACACACAACACAACACACACTCTCTCTCTCTCTCTCTCTCTCTCTCTGTTTTTATGAGCCTTTAATTTTCATTCTTGATACTAATAATTTGGTATAAATTGCTATCAATATTATTTTCAAAATAAAAAGGATTTCATTTTATGAATTTTAAAATTTTTTAATGTGAAAAACAAAAATATTGAGTTCAGCTCTGTCGATTCGAAAATTTTCAAACCTATAAATATTATAATGATTTTATCTACTTAAGTATTTTTATATAACAATAAATTGTAAGCTTTTTTCCCCTTGAACAAAAATTATTATGTTATTATGTTGAGGTTAAATAAACAATTTTTTATTATTAAATTTATAAAAAAATTAAAATGGAAATTCATTTCATATTGTGATTTTAGAAAAAAATCTATTTAATTAAAATCTTAAAATTAAGAGGCATTTTACTTTTAATTTTATGCAATGTAAATAACAAACATATTAAAATGTATCGCTATTAAAAATTATGTTTTCAAAAATAAAAGCTTATGTCAAACTGGTTTGTTTGAAAATAAATTTAGTGTCTAGAAATGGAAAAATTATTACTAAAAGGTATAGAATTTTTTACACAAATGTTTAATCTTAAATAGATAAATGTAAAATACTAAATTTAAGTAATTTATTCACGTAAATTAATCTTTAAATTTTGGAAAATACTGAAGTATGTGTTAATATAAAACTTTACAAAGAAAGTAAATTCAAATGTTTTTATATAAAAATAAATTTTAAAATAATATTTCCGCTTACAAATTTTAACTTTGTCCACTTAATCCATGATTTTTCCAAATTAAAATATAAAACATAGCTTTCTAATCATCTTTTATTTTACGTAAATTAACTCAATTTTTATATCCGATAAAATATTTACCTTATAAGCTTAATATAAAAATGTCTATTATTTTCAAGTTGAAATAAAATCGCAAGAAATATTTGTAAACAGTAATTAGTTTATCTTACAAGAAAATTAATACTAATTATGTTCTAAAGCAGCCATATATTTTATAATAGTATGCCTTTAAGTTGAATTGCAATTAGATAACTCTAAAAAATGGCATTCGAAGCTAATATACTGCAATTGTATACTGTAATGTATACAATATAGAAATAATCATGAAGATATATAATACATTTTGTTGTAATCTTTTGCATTTTTCATCACATATTTCGAAACACAGACAAACTACATAACACAGAGAAACTGCGTATCACTTTTATCAGATAATATGTGAAGGAACATTTACGAAAGAAAAGATTTCGTAGCAACCTGATTATTGCATTAATCTTTTCGCTTATGGGTACTAGTCACCTTCTGACCTCCGAAATGACCATACTACTGTGGGAAGGTGTTCATCACCCAAATCACAGAGAAGGAAACAATCATTTTCTTTTCGATTAAGAGCCTTAATATTGTGAGATTGGTATCTGCTTTCGGTTTTATTTCTTTCTAATATGTATTTGTTTTCTAAAGAGAGATATTCAGTTTGAAAGACTTCCCACATATATAACTATCAGTAAATATCATGCGAGGTATTTGACATAAAACGTGCATCAACTAATAAAACAATGTGAATTAAAAGCCATCGTTAGAGAAAGAACTGCATTTTATTACTATTTTCATAAAATATTTACAAAGTTGAATAGGTGCACAACACAAGATTAGGTATAAAAAATAAAATAATTTGTTTACTTATTTTGATAATAATAACAGTACTTATTTTGTGACAATATTAATTAACAGTACTCATTTTGATAATTTAAATGCATATTCCCGATTTTATAAGTAGTCTCTGTTTATTTTCTTGAACATTATTCAATCTTTTTAAGAACTTTATTGCTTTAGTGGTAAAATTAATTATTTTTAATAACCGCAGGAAAAATGGTTTTTATTATGAATTATTATTCAACTAAAAATCTTTAAGAAATTCAATATCTGTGGATGGAATTTTTTTTTAAATTGTCTAAGCAGTAACTTTTTAGGAATTTTTCAAAATTAAAATTAATAAAATTATTGAAACATAAATGTTTGTAATTTATTTGATCATATTTCTTCTATTCTGTTTTCGGATCATAAATTATAAAAATGCAGTTAAAAATTTTAAGCATTGATCTTTAAAGAATGATATTTCGAAAAGACTTTTTGCTTAAACAAAAAGTCTTTAAAATATTTAGTGAACATTATGGAAAGAATTAATTTTGCATTTTTATTTTTTGTAAGCATAGAAATTGTTTTGTTATTTATATTAAATAATTAAAAGGTAAATTAATTTCAAATGTATTTTAATTTTAAAACATATTTTTCCTTATAAACATTGCTGTTTTACATTGCATAAAATTTAATCCATATTAAGCAATGTAAAAATCTTTTTGTTAAAACATTCACAAAATTAGAAAATTATAATAATTCCTATAAAATAATATTTTATTAATAAAGTAATACTCTTTAAAAAAGGTATAGCAAATTTCAATGAAAATTGATTAAAAATTTATTTGAAATATATTCAGAACTTTTAGTAACAATGTGAAATTTGCCTGTAAGAAATGTTAAATCTGTTAATATTGTAATAAGCAGCAAATATTCATTGATCTGTTTAAAAAAATACTATAACAAACAATATGTGTGTTAATGTATTATATATGTTTTAGCTTATTATATCCTAAGGTATTATTATAATTGAAAAAAGTAATATTTTAAATTATCTTCTTAAGAATTAAAATATAATAAAAATCCAGTAGACAATTAAAAATATTTTACACTTAAAATATTTGTTATATTTTAGTCACCATATAACATAAGCTAAACACTTTTGAAATTGAAACACACTGCCTACAATGTTTTTTTTAAATTCAAATTAAATTTAAAATCAAGTTAGCATAAATTTATGCTAAATAAAAATAGTATTATTGCTTGTTATATACCTCAAATATATGTTTTATAAACAAATAAATCCATCTTAATATATAAACATTATTAACCGTATAAATAATTATTAATTATTTTTGAAAAAGTATTTTATTACTGTCATATAAAACTGAATATTTAGTCAATAATTTCTGTTAAGTCGTTTTATTTTTGAGTTTTGATAACCATAATTGTTTGATTAAAAGAGCGGCTGCATTTTTTCCCATTTCAACTTTATTTCAGTAATGTAGCATTTGAATACATATGATATTTTTTTTTGAATAATTAGCTATTTGATGAAAATAAGACAAAATTAATTAGTAAATTAATTAATAATATTTAATTTTATGTCTTTAAATAAAATGTGTACTTCGAGAGTGTATTTTTATCTAGATCTTTAGAATTATTCTAATTAGGTTTTCTCTTCAAAAATTAATATTACGACATACGTGTAACATATTTTCTTGCATCGCAAGAACTAGAATTTAGTATATTTTTCAATGTTTTAAAAATATTGAAAGGTTTATAATTTAATCAAATTTAGTGATGAAAAATGACTATTTTAGCATTAAAATCAAACACACACATGGATGTATCTGCTTAAGCATCACTATGGGCACAAGGGAATAAACGTATACTTAGATTTCAATTTTAATATTTTGTTTTAAATATTTTTACCAAGGCATTTTTACAAATTAAAACTAATACATTTTTTCCAAGGATGAATTTTCCTTCGGTATTTTAAAAGAATATTTCTTTGACATATATATGAAGTAATTTTAGCATATGAAAAATTAGAATAATTAATTATTATTACAAATTAAAAATTTTGTGCGTTTGTTTTGCATGCTTTAATAATTTATTAATATCTTTGAATAACTTGGTGCATTACCATATACTTAGAAAATATGTATTCTTCGCTGTAATACAAAATAATAGTTGGAATAAAAAGAATACTATATTTTTAACATAAAAATTATATCTCGTATCAAATGTCTAAATCTCAACTTATACCAAATAAAAGATTTTTCTCACGAATTCCATAAAACGACTATTTTTATTAAAATAATGAAAAGTAATCGAATTATTTGGGCAATCTACTGTCTATGTTTCCTTATGTTTAAGTTCAATGATTTTGTTCGAAGATGTTCTAAACTTCTTTAAAATCTATGAATTTTTTTCTAAGAATTCTATTCATTAGTCTTTTATTAAACATACATATCATGAATTTCACACACTGCTGGTTATTTAAAAATGTTATAATTTAAATATGTTAAAAATGCTACGAATTTTAGCGAGAATGTATCTATATGTACTGAAAATATTTACTATAAATATTGTAATGTTCTTTTCTTACAGAAATTAATCATACTAGCAGTGCTGTTGTCCTGTGGAGCAGCTTTTGAGGGGTTTTGTATACAAGCCGTTAAAGTCCAAGAAGATTGTTTACTTTCAAGAAAAAAGAGAGCCCTTGATGAGGAAGATGTGATTAATCGTTTTGAGATGGAAAGAGTATCTCCACTTTATGATATCATTCGTCAATTTCCTCCATTTGAAGATGATTGGATACCACCAGTTTTCACAAACATCCCAACACCATCAAAACTCATTTCAAATAAAATTTCTCCCAGTTTCAACTTCGAACTTTCCAAAGATGGACATCATGTAATAAGTGAAAGTGGCAGGCGTCATAGTCCGAATTCTGCACTTAGTTGGTGGTACAGTGTTAACTCATATTCCAATGTGAGTGAATACAATTATACTTACTCAAAACCTTTGATTAGTAACAAAATTGAGTTTAAAACACAACCATTTCGTAATTTGGATGAAGACCACGTTTTTAACAAAGTTCTTGGCTTAAGAGATGGACGTGAAAGCTCAGTTGATGAAATATTCCTGAAATCGGCCACTACGCCAATGACTGCAACCGCTTCGCATAAAGTGGAGCAGCCCAAAACAAATTTTACTACCAGATACATTTTACTACAATCAGGGAGAATAGTAACCATAAACGTTACTTCAGCACCAGAATACAAGAGCTCTTCCATTTCTCCTATTAACTTTGGCAGTCGAATCCGAAATAAGAATTTAACAGTTACAAATAACATAAAGCCTGTGAACAAAACATTGAATGAATCTCGAGTGTTTTCTGGAAGAACTGTCTTTCTAAACAAAGCTCTTGCTAATTTAATAGCACAACCTAACAAGAACGTGACAACTTTTTCAAACCAAAACACTAGAAATAAAAGTTTGAATACCTCACCAACATTGTCAGGCAGAACTATATTTATAGCTAATGCTATTTCAAATTTTAAACCACTAAATGTTTCTGGTGAAAGAAGAAAAGAAAAAATAACTGAAATAACTACTATTAGAAATTCTTCTCCTATTAAGGTTACAGCAGCTCCACGTTACCCTAAAACTTCCACTTCAGTAGACACAACAATAGCGACAGCATTGTCAACAAATTCTAAGAAAACTACAAAATCTTTTACAGTTTCAACTACTGTAAGTCCATTACTGACAAAATTTCACACTCTTCTTAAAACTGGAAAACCAACTGTATCTTTTCAAGAGCGAAGTTCTGTGACAATGAAATCTTCAACTTTCAAAACTACAACTCCGGCAACTACCAATTATAGACATCCGATTTTTACCTCTACAGCTCGTTTCAATGATCTTCCACCGAAGAATATAATTGAAACTATATTTAAT
>JAPDSC010083802.1:0-10723 GCA_026290005.1 Latrodectus geometricus | reverse complement strand
AAAAATCGAAGTCCTAACCGGAAGTCATATAACAACATAAATATAAAAAGAAGTAATCCTCTCTGTCTTTTATGAAATTGAAAATGAAATAAATTATGTATATTGCTCATTAATAATAATTCTTATATTGTATCGAAATTTAGAGAATAATATTTGAAGACTACTTTCACTTTACTTTTGAATAGTGTTTGAAAATGCTAGAATAATATTATTTGTAATGTTATTTATTTTCTAATAATAAATCAATGTTAAATACGTTCAAGAAATCTTCTTTAATATTTCATAACTTTTTTACACAGTGTTATCAGGTAAAATCAACATTGAAATTTTATTTTTATCCAGACAAATTATTCTGGCCTTGTATGGAGTTTTAATGGCGTCATGCGTATGAAATTGTCTGTTTAAGTTTTGGAATAATGATTTTTCTAACCATTATAATAAACTGAGATATCTATAATAGCAATAAGGAAAAAATTAATCATTCATATCTAAGTGATGCAGAAAACACTTATTATATAAATTATAATGCTATATTTTTAATAGTTATAATGCTATATCATAATGCTATAAATATGCTATATTTTTCTACTAAAATATAACTTCTTTATATTTTAGTAGAAAAATATAGCATTTTATCTTAGTATAAAATATTCAACAAGCATATAAAAGAAGCTACTTATGAATATTTAGCTCATTAATATCATTTTATAATAAACCAATATATATATATATATATATATATATATATATATATATATATATATATATATATACCAAAATATATTCATAAATTCATGAACTCGGTGCTTTAGTGGTAACACTTAGTGCTTCCAGTTCATAGGTCAGAGGCTTAATCATTGGTTGGGGAAGGTTGACTGAATTTTTCAACTCTTTAGTAGTTCGATAAAACTATGTACCAAGCATGGTCAGTAACTAAATGGTCTATAGATTTCAAGTTAGGCTGATCACTTAACCGGGACATGTGCTTCGCACCCAAAGTCCTTCGATAAAGAAAACAGATATAGTTACATTAGACCTTGGACCTCTGATGTTCTGTCATGCCACTGAGCGTTTATAATATATGAGTTTTTGATAATTTATATACATATAAGTAAGCATGTATGTTTGCGCATTTATTGATATGAATATGAAATCGTGAACAAAACCGCTTCTTTTTTCACTCGATTACGAATATCTATTCTGTTTCCGTGTCTCCTATTGTATCTGTATCAGAGAACTATCTGTATCAGAGGACTAAAACAAAAATTATTAATTATCTGGATTTAAAGATAATTTTTATTTCAATTTATATCCTGTTTTTAAAGTACTGAGACTCGAAATTTTAATATACAAGGCAAATAATTGATTCTTATTTTTTAATGGAATGAGACAGTTTGACATGTTATTTTATTTACATAAAATAAAATACATTTCAACGTTTGTTAAAACGTATTCTACGAGATATCTTACATTATCTTGATGTAAGAAAAATCCGACATAAGAAATGCTTGAATGCTCACCAAGAGACAAATGATACAGATTTTCAGTTACACTTCAAATCAATTCGAGTAACTGAAACCATTTATGACAAAGAAAGCTAAACTGTAAAAATGATTGCTATCATCAATCATAAGTGGTTAAAATCGGAGAGAGCGCTAATTTCTTCTGATTATATGGTTGTGATATGGAGTGCATATTTAATGATACGAGTGATGACATCCACCTCCAGATTTGAAGCCATTTATTTAATTAAGGGGACAGTAGACACTAAAAATGTTTTTTTATTAATAGAAGTATGAATTTCAAATTTTGTATGGTTACTTATAGCATAGAAAAAATGATTTCAGCCACTTCTAAACAAATTAATTATTTAATTTTTGTGCTAATTATGATTCAATTAATTGAAATATTAAAAATTAACTTTTTTCCTTGCGCAAACATTCTTTATAATTTGCTAAAAAAATGCATAATTGAATATGTCTCAAACTTTTATTAAAATTGTTACGAAAGATTTTCTTTGGAAAAAATTTAGAAAGTGATAAAAAATATTTTAATTTGTTTTATGAATGAAAGGATCAACAAAATAATTTAAACTGTTAAATATAGTAAAATAAATACATAACATCCGATTTCTGTCCCCGACAATTTAATTATATATGTCTAAAGAATAAATGTGGGAAATATTGTGAAGTTTGCAGAAAAATTGCTGCGCTAGCAGTATTTTGAAGTTTCAGAAATGGAAAAATTTCCTACTAGAGAGAATGAATCATGCTTTTAAGTTACAAGCCAAATATTTTGGGCAAATATATTTAAGTTTTAATTATTCGACTATTATAATTAAAAATTAAATTATTTTGAAAAATATTATTAATCATTGTCCATTATAAAAGGCTTGTGTTGATTTTCAATTCCGACGCAAAGAAATGATAAGGAGAGGGGCGTTGCTTTGATGCAGAAAATTTTATATTTTACTCATGATTAACTCAAAAGTTCTTAAAATTAAAATATCTTTTTTTTTTAAATGTTAAGGAGACTATATGCAGTAATAAATAATATAAAAAATGTAAGATCGATATTCCTGTCAAATTTAAAGTCTACTGTAGCCTTAAATTACATAACGAATATTTCCTATAGAATTGATGCTCTTGCTTTTCGGTTTGAGTTGAATAACACTGGGAACCAAAAATGCTTTCTCCTTCAAATATTTTTGGTTTTGGGAATAATAAAAGTATATTTTGATTTGTGAATATATCTGTTTTCTTATTGTGAATATGTCTGTTTGATTTGTGAATATAACAATTATAATTTCAATCAAAAATGTAATCTCCGTAAATCCTAATATTTTATGTAATCTATGTAATTTTTCACACAAAATAAACAAGCTATATCTTCTGTTATACATATTTATTTATATGCTACAAATTTTGTATCACAATAATTGTTTTACATTGTTCCATTTTTAATAAATATATAATTTTATATAAAAATTATATGAACTTTAGATAATGTATGTAGTTATAAATTTTTTCTGATCAATCTAATTCATATTTTTCCTCATTATCAATTTAAATATCGTTTCCAAATATCTATAGAAACAATATTGAAATAAATGATAATAAAATACAAAAAATATGCAAAAAAAATCAAAGAAATACTAACAAATATAATTTAAAGCAATTTATGCTATATTTTTGAATGAATATTGCAAAATTAGTTCAATAAAGAAAGATATATTAACTTGCAACTTAATAAGTTTCAATTTTACAATAACACATTTCATTGGTGTATTTAAAAAAAAATATTTTATTTAAAATAGAGAAAAATGTGCTTTTACAATAGAAGATTATCTCTCCTTTCAAAATGTTTATTTTGAATTTCAAAATGGAAATGTTTACTTAAATTGATTGAGATAAAATATTTTAAAAGAATGCTCAAATAAAGGAAACTTTCTATAAAGAACTAAAAGCAAAATGCCATTAGATTACTTGAGTTGTGGGAAACAGCAGCTTTTCCTCTATAATCATTTACTTTATTTTAAATGTACGAGAACTATTTCTGTGGCTTTTTATTTTAGTTTATTTTTTCCAAAAAAGTATTTAGTGACAGCTTAAAATGTCACATTATTTTTCTGGAATAAGTGGTTTTAAGCTAAGTTTTGTTAAATGTCATCTTGTAATTTTTACTTAAAAATAATAGTTTTTGATAGTAAAGAGTTCAAATTATAAAATTATATTATCCTTTATTAAAATTGAAAAATTTTCTACAGTTAAAGTTTATTTTTAGTTCTCAAAATGATTTTTGTCTCATGACATTTATTAAAAGCAGCTATATTTCATTGAGTTGTATAATTATAACGAAACTAAATAAATACCTTGGTATCAGGAAAAAATACTTTTCACATTCCCTTTTTAAGACTTTTGAGATATAAATTATAGATTGAATGTCTTAGTGCAGAAATAAGATTTTATAAAAAGTATTTTAGTTTAATTTGAAAAAAAAACTACACGTTTTTTTCCACTATCTTACGATATCCTTAAAAATCTTTTTTTGTTTTAATTTTGAGTAACAAATAAACAACAAAAACAAAACAACCTAAAAACAAATCATTTTATTCTTTTTATAAAAGAAATTAAAATATTTATTTTTAAAAAAATATATTATTATAAAGTGCACTTAATATTTGCAATTATCAGCGAATTTCTATTAACCATTAGGTAATGAAGAATGAGAATATTTGAAAAATATAATTTGTTAATTTCTGAAATTTGAAATTTTAATTCATATCTCGTAATATAAATAAATACAAATTATAAAATTATATTTAATATTTAAACATTTCAAAATGATTTTTTAACAAAATAGTTTGGTTACTATAAATGATTTGACAACGAGTCAGAAGGTATACTTATATAGGTAAAGTATACTTAATTAAAACTATTAAAGTTATAAACTTATTTTTTGGAGAGAAAGGTCTTTGTGTAACTGACAGCAGTAATAATAACAAAACAAAATCATGGTTTACTCGTTCTGCATACTCATTTGTAGAGGTGAGTGCTTTAGAATTTTCTGGGTTTCCCCTTTTGCAAAATTGAAATGCGGTTCATGAATGAAAACTGTTTGGTAAATGTCCTCTTGAAAGGAAAATATGCAGAAGACTATATAAAGAAGTTTTACAAAAGTTCATTTGTTTCTCTATGCTATAATTATATAACAAATATTTCCATGCGGAAGGTGGAAATAGAAAAATAATAAATACATTTCCCGTTAAGCGTTTTTTCAGTGATAAAAAATGGTAGAACAAGAACATTTTATTTTATTATAACACAAATATATATAGACAGTAAAATCAGAAGTAAATGATATTCACTTGTGTTCTTATCAGCTGCGCATCCGAATCATTGCGCATGCGTGAAAGGAAGAGAAAATACCTGCTATTGCCGCTTCGCTTTCACAGCATTGTTCCATCTTTTGAGTATGATGAGATAAGTATTCAAAGCATAAAATGCTAATTAATGCAATAGTTATATAAATGAAATACAAATGTGCATACAATAATAATTATACATATAAATCTCAAAAATTTCAACTAGATAAAAGTAATATGTGAAACCAGGAATTGAAATTGTGCAAACTGACCAAGAAAATAGGTTTATAAAATATTAGCTGGTTTCACAGCATATGTGAACCACATATTTTCAAAATCTACAGTATTATCATATATAATCTCAAAAAATAGCTAATTAATTACACTGATAGAAAAAGATTCTTGATTGAAAAACGAATTTTCTTTTTTTAAAATTAACATAATTTTTATTTAAAATTTTTATTATCTTGAGAAAGAAGGAAATAAGAACATAAAATATTTGTTCATAATAACTAAAGATATGCACGTTATTATAGTAAAATTTAGAATTGTGAGCATTAATTTTCAAAATAAAAACTCAAATTATCAACTATCAAAATCAAAATAAAAATTAAAAGCTGCTGAGTAAAATGAAGACAATAATGTTTCTGTACTTAAATTTAATAAGCTTTTTTTAAAGATAAAAATGTCTTTCATTTGAAAAACACGTAACTCAATATTTTTTTTTTACATACATCTAATTTCAGAAACATAATAGGGTAATTCGTAGCATTTCAATCGAATTTGATTCTTGTGTAGTATTTCTCTTGAATAATAATGTCTTACACTATTGTTCTGTTCCGGAAATTTCCGCTTTTCCCATTTACGAGGAAACGAGAAATAATTCTTGGAGAAACCCTAATAAAAAGGTGGATTGTTTTAATAGTTGATGTGTTGCCATTTTAATTATGTAATATGCGTGTTGGTCACCTTCTTACATGAATGAAAATGGCGTCTACTTCTGAGTAAGCAGTTTTTTTAAATATACACTGTCTGCAAGTTCAAACAGTTTTTGTCTTTTTTTTCTCTCTCTGTTTTATTTTTTAAATTTTTCTCATAAAATTATTGCCTTTCAACTTTCTAAGTGTAAAGAATTATCATGTTGAAATTGAATTTGCAAATATCTATTCATTAAATTTTAACTACAGAGTTTCATTTGTATTTCGTTTATTGTAAGTGTTAAACAATATATAAATATGATATTAAAATGTTTTTCAAATTCTTAATTTAACAAGTTGCTTTAGTTTCAGTGCGTAGTTATGCTTCTATCATTTGTTGTTCTGAGTGCTTAATATCAATATTTTAACAGTAGAATATGTTTAAATGTTCTTTCTCAAGTAAAAATAATTAACAATTATTAAAACTATATAAGAGAAATATATATTTATACATATTTGGTATTTTTATTGGTTCTAAGTAAAAAAATAAAAAATACATGTCTTAGTTTCAATTCTTCTCTGATTGTGATAATTTTTTTGTTCACAGATACCTTGAAGTATACAAAAGTAATTGGCTGAATTTAATTATTTGTTTTGTGTAGCAATCAAACTACTAACTAAGAATTTTGGATTGATTTGTTACTCAAGTTCTTTCTCGTACACACGATGTTTAATAAGACCGGGTCCAACGGTTTAAAAACTGATACCGAATCACTACCAACATCCAATCCTTAGATGGGATTCGAACCGTCGAGCTGTTGAATCGAAGGCAACAACACTAAGCTTTCGGTTACCAGCTCTGTTAAGGATTTAGGAGGCAAGCAAAAACTTCTAATTAACAAGAATGATTTTGTTTTTAAAAGTGCACAATTACGCAACTCATATATTTTATTCAAATTATGCTATTTATAATTTGTGGGAAATTATTGATCAAGATATTAACATACATAAAATTAATCTTGTATGATTCTTTTAATGTATCGGATTATTAATTTTTAAACGAGTCGATTTTAAAGTCAATCAAAATGTGTAAAAATTTTTAATTTAATATAATTATTTTTATTAGACACTATGATTAACATTAATATCAACTTGTTTAAAAATTAATTATAAAGTATTTTTAAAAGAAATAAAATTCCGTTAACATAGATTGTATGTATGTTGACATTTTGATCGATAATCTTTAAAAATTTATAAATATAAATTGAAACTCTTGTTCTGGTGATAACCGATTCCAAATTCTAACAAATTTTGTTTGCGATGCCTTATCTGGAAAATCCGATTTGTCATCCCTTCAACTTTTCGTCAATTTGTTTTTGAGAACATTCATGGACTCTCACATCCCTTCAATCAAGTGACTACAAAACTTATTTTGTTTCGTTATGTCTGGCCAAATATGCACGAAAATATAAAATGATGATATCGTCCATGTGTACAATATCAACGTACGCAGGTTAGTAGACATATTTTACAGTAGTTTTACACTACCTGAGAGTCGGTTTATGCATATAGATATTGACCTTGTGGGTCCCTTGTCATGGTTTCACTTGCTTCTTAACAGCTATAGATCGTTTTACTCATTAGCCAGTGGTCATTCCTTTACCCGATATAACCTCAAAGACTTGCTAAGATATTTTATTTTCACTGGATAGCGCGGTTTCTGTGGTACGCTAATTCGTATTAATAGCGACCAAAGAAAAATTTAAATCTTAACTATTTCGAACTTTCTCATTGGTACTCAGATTTATCGAACTTCTGTATACAATCCAAAATATAATGCTATGATGAAAAGCTTACATCGATTATTAAAACAAACTATTATTTTTGATTAAAATAAAATTTTTATTTATAAAAGAGAACTTTTATAAATATTCTAGAAAAAGTTTATGTCCAAATCAGCGTCTTAATTGTCATCAATTTAGTTAATGTTATATGATATGCTGAGTAACATATAAACGCTTATACATATTTAATGGAATTCGTACTATTAAAAATGGATATATTCTCGATTTGTATTTTGTTATGTTTTTATGAATTGGTATGAGATATAAAGCATTTCAATGAGACACAAACTTGTGATCGTTACAAAGTTTTTAGAAAACTATTACAATTTTAAATGGTTTGTGAAATTGCATTTTTATTCTCTTCCTATACTTTGATTTGGAGCTTATAAAGTAATGCAACTTTTGGAATTCTAATTGTTTTGGATATTCGATTCTTTTATTAAAAGGAGAATTTTTTATTATTGTTTATATTGATAAGATATGTATTTCTAGTTTTGGCGACAAAAATATTTCCTAAAATGGATTGGATAAATAAATAAAAGGATATTTCCTAAATATTTTCAAATAGTGTTTGCATACGTTTGTGTTAAATTTTAATACAAAATATAGTAGTTCTTACTTTGATATAGAATCATTTCGATTTTAATATTTTCACACTCGTGTTCAATTAACTTAACTTAAAAACAACGAAGACTTAGTCTGAATAAACTCAGAGTATATTCCTTCATCTTAATATTTAAAAGTTTGAAGAGTTTTTCCCAATTGCAGTGATTAAAAACACCTATAGAGAAAAATACTTCAAATTTTTAAATTTCACACACTATTGCAGTGGTTAAAAACACCAATAGTGAAAGTAATACTTTCTAAATGATGAAAGGCATAATCATATCTTTGCTATAAATTGTTACATAATATTATATTACATTTCCTTATTTTTATTTAATTCCTCGAAAACTTAATAGTACAATATCACACCATAACTATAAATTGAAAGTTTTAATGTATTTTTTTATATCCACTGGCAGATGCAAGATTTTCTTTTTCAGCTTTACCAGGGAAATGGAGAAGAAAATGCACGTTTTACTGTAACACTCTCAAAGAATATATATTTGAAGGAGTCACGCCTTGAATATTGTCTCTAGTGTACCCTTACGCATTCTAGGAAATTAAGGGAAAATCTGCAAATTTAGATTCTGAATTATATTAGAAAATTAACCTGAATCATTTGTGTAGGTAAAAAGGAATTGGATGAGAATCAGGGAAAAGGGTATGGACGAATAGTATTTAAATCTTGTAATTTCTTGACAAAATATTATCAGTATTATTCTGTGATGAAAATGAGCGCGTTAAGTATTATTTTTTTTGGAAATATTATGTTTTTTTATTAAAATGTGATTTAATACAATTTCAATGATATATGTATTTTATTAATTTAATGTCTTATCTTAAAAGCATTGCCATTTTAATTATTTCTCTTTAAAATAAATAATTTTAAGATCATATGATACGAAAATTTTGAAGTCTGTACATTTTTTACAAGTTAATAGCAATTTGAAAATGATTTGTTGACATTCAACGATTTGTTTAATTTAAAAATAGTCTAGTGAATGAAATATTTATTTATATTGTAATTGCTTGCTTAAAAGTTATTTTTAAAGGATTTGCACATGAATCTCTAAAAGAAGTTTTATAATATATATTAGCATATTCATTCAAAAAAATTTCTCTCCCGTAGTGATTTCAAGAAAAACAACTATCCATAACAGAAATAGAATTTTTAATCCCTAAACGCAATTAAAATTTATTTTCAATGAAAAATAGAACAGCTATTTGTTCAGAACAATTATCAAGTTCAAATGAAAAGTTGGTCGTGGTGGCCTGGTTGGTTAGGCTGTCGTTCTCGTTATCGAAATGTGGTGAGTTCGAATCCTAGCTTAGTCGAAGATCTGTTGTGTTCACTAATGGCGAAATATTTATATTGTAAAGTTGTAAGCATGTAAAATAAGTCGGGTCGCAATGTCCTCCATGTTCCCATTCCAAATTAATAACTCTGGTGGTGGTTGGAGCCAGGCTATTTGTCTTCTCTGGTTTCAATCTCAAAATTGGAATATTCAGATGATGCTGCCATCTATGGGCCAAAAGTCGTACTTCATCCTACGTATGAGGGTGCTCTATTCAAAAACGAAGATGGTCTCTCTCAGACTTCATTCGCTTAGTCTCTGACGGGCGGGCATGGCGTTGCCAAGTGTCAACAACAACAGAGATGAATATAATATTTTTTTATTTATAATATTCGATATCAATTTTTATTTTTCAAAAACTTAAATTAATGGAAACTTTTAGTTGCATAGACTGGGAACTTCTATAATATTAGAAAACTAAACATTATAAATAATTATTTATAAATCTCTAAAATATAACAATTTAACTGAAAAATAATTGAATAAAATTTGATTATTCTTTACATAGTAAAATGTGATACGTGGTAAGATTAAAATGTAACTACCGAAGATAAATTTGGATACGTATAAAAATGCATGTGTCAAAATATTATTTAATCACAAAATAATTCCAATCAAATTAAAACGTGTAAAAAATTATTCCAATCAATTAAAAATGCTTGTAATTTGATTGGAATAACTTCAATTGGTGATTTCTTTAAAAATTAAACTATTTATTTCTGTAAATATATTTATTTTATACATTATTTGTTTTAATTAAATAATATTTTTGTATTTTATTAATTTTAAAAATATTTTATAGATTTCATTTAATTACATTTTAATTATATATATAAAAACATTAATATTTTCCAGCTTCTAAATTTGATTTAGTTTCAAATTTCCTTTAATATTTCTGTTCCTAATGAATGTTTAAGAAATATTAACTAATTGAATAAATTTTAAATAAGTATTTTAAATTTTACTTTTTATAAGTCTTTGGAAATTTTTTCCAGTAAAAATTTGAAAAATAAAATGTTGTTTTCGGTACAAAATTTTAATTTTTTCCCTTTGATTTAGAGACTCTATATAGCAAAGTTTTATAAAACTTTATATAATACACTGTTTGAATTATTGAAATTCGTTTTGTCATTAATA
>JAPDSC010083767.1:0-12785 GCA_026290005.1 Latrodectus geometricus | reverse complement strand
TCATTGTGTTAGTATTTTTCTTTTCTTACATTTTATACATTGTAGAGCACCCTAAAATGACCTGGAGGGCATTTTTGGAACTAACTTTATTTCCGCAGAATCCTTTTTTCTTATTTTTTCATTAGTCTGAATACCAAGTTTGGTGCCAATTCGCCTTAAAAAAAACACCTTATATATATATATATATATATATATATATGTGAATTTTTAATGCTTGTAAACTTATGAAGTACTTTTGTGTTTCTTTTACAATAAATATTAAGAATCATGAATTCATTCATATTTTAGTGTTACTATTATCTTCCTTTTTCTACAATACCATTTTTATATGCATTAAGATAAATATATTTTAATTAATGATTATCCAACTACTTTATTATTGAAATTTTAGCGTATTCTTATAGTGTTTTTCTTTCTTGAAATAATGTTTTTATATATGACTAATAATGAATTTAAAATATAAATTCACTAAAGCTTGTTAGTCTTAGAAATGCAAAGCAAGATTTAAAAAAAAAAAAAAAAAAGTAATAAAAGTATTATGCTGAAAAGAAAAATTTTAAACTTTAAAAAAAAAGAGTTACATGAATTGAAACTCATTAATCTGTGATAAAATTGTGTATTCCCTTTTTTATTCTGTATTGAAATTTTAAATTAAATTTGTCTTATAATCTAAAAAACACATTACTATTCTTAACAGAAATAGTTTAGCGTGCAAAATGATCCTGAAATATATAAACTAGGAGCTTTTAGAAGTACAAAATTAAGAATTCTTATAGCTTAATATATTTGCAAATAATTTTAAGTCAAATTTATACTAAAATGTGTGCTTTATTTAACACTACAAATGTATGCTTTTTTTTTAAATTTTACATTTTAAAATATTACATGTTAAAAAATAATTATTTTTTTTTTTGTAATTATGAAAATTATTATGCAATACTTATTTAGAAAGTTAAATTTTTAATAGTTAGTTTCCTTATTTTTGCTTATTAAAACTTTACTTAAAATATATCTTTAGTTAGATATTTATTGTTAAACTATATAAATCAATGTCTTATATCAATATAGCCCAATTGACAAAATTATACTCCAGATTTACAATTTAGCATATTTCATGCCTAACCCCTTTGAACTCTTACGTTAAAAAAAATGTATGAGGAATAATAATTTAGTAAAATCCAATGAGTGGCTCTTTCTTTTGGCTTGCTTCAAAAGAAAGATGCTTTTTCATTGTGGCCTTCGTTACTTGGTAATAGAATTCATTTTGCAATTCTAGTTAATTATTTCGCAATTCTTGTTCATTTCAATATGCAGGCAGAAAAGATATTGCTATAATTAAACTTACATTTTTTAAAAAAAAACAATTAAATGTTAAAATCTATTACGGGATTTTTAGCGAATTTGTAATGTTGTTAAATTTGAATATGGTAAAAATTATTCAAAATCTTAGATGTACTTACATTTTTCATTATATAATTTAACTTTACGTAAAAGTTTTCTCCTTAATATAAATTATTTTATTATATAATATATTATATAATTATAAATTTTATAAAATCAATTATTTTCTCAATTTGATAATCGAGTTTAATATAAGTTTAGCCTAATTACTTAACTACATTAGTATTGTCAATTTAAATGTATAAAGTAATGAAGTTTTTAGTCATTTTTTACTGTATTTTAAAAGGCATTTTGTCATACAATCAATTTCAAATCTATAAATAACAGAATATTAGAGTAAATATAGTTAAACTATTTTGCAACACTAAATGCTTATCAGATTTAAAAAAATCTGAATGTACAAAACCGTATTCTCATTAGTAAATCTTACTTAAATTTAATTATAATGTCGCGAACACTTAACTCGATAAAACAATTTACAGTTTTCCTCTTCTTGATGAAAATTGAAATTAAATTCTCTTGAAAATTTTCTGATGCATAATTTTGCTTAGAAAAATAATTTAATTTCATATTATATAATCTACAAGATTATAAATTGCAAATACATTCAAATACATTCTATAATCTAAGAGATTATAGATACTTCAAAGTTATTAAGTTATCTGCCTTAGGAAGGTGTTAAAAGTTAAGATGTATACACTTGTATTATGAAGTAATAATTATAAATTTATTAAATTATTATACGTCATTTATATATTACAATGTATTTCCTTTAATACCGTTATAGAGTTTTAGGAGATTAGAGGAGTTGAAATTTTAATATTGGAAATGTTTTTGCAAATGTAAAAATTTTAATAATTATAAATATATTTGAATATTGAAGGTAATATTTTTAACTAGCTAAACTTAAAAAAGATTAAATTTAAGATGATTAAGTTTAACTTCTTTTGATCAAAATTTAATTAAGATTAGACATTTTAAATACTTAATAATAATTAAATTATAATACACAAACACAAAATTTCATATTTGTAACGATGTTTATTTTATATTTCTTCTCAACTTTAATTATTTTACATATAAATAATTCTGTGTAAGTTATCCTATTTAAATGTTTGTATTTATTTTACGGGAATTTATATAATTGTTTACTTAAGATAATTGAATATGTATTTATTGTTTTATATTTCAAATAAACTGCTAATAATTGTACTGTAAGATTTGTTATAAGTAATTGGCAACGGAGGAATTAGATTAGGAAAATATTCATGCATACGAATTTTCCCTTTTCCCAAATTCACAAATTTGCACTTTCTACAGAATAACTAATGTAACACATGATTAAAATGTTGGGTTATTAGTTTTATATCAAGGTCAAAAGAGAAAAACTCTTTGAATCAGTACTCTAATTTCTTATATATAATAGTTTATTCATACGGAAAAGATACTAAAAAAATCAAACAACTATATCAACAATGTTTATAATAGTTTAAAACAATTTTTCCTTTATTTTCAACAATATGTGTAAAATTTGTGAAACAGAAGATCTTTTTCTTGTAATCAAATGATTAAGATTAAATAACTCAAAATTGGTTTAACTGATTCGTTCTTTGTAAGTGAAAATGTTATAGTTCACTAAAAAGGAAGTAGTTCATTATTTTAACTCTATCTTTAATCTATTTGCTGTGAATTAAACATTGTTCTTTCATTCGATGTTTGCATATTGAAAAAGCTCAAGTATATATTTCGTATTTCTAAGCCATAATCTTGATGTTAGTTTTCTTATTGAATTTCTTCTATTTCTTTTTCAAAAACATTAAATAACAAAATATAATTGTTAAATTTATTGCTTTAATTGTAGAAGGATATAAAATACTAAACGCATTTGTTAATTAGATGTTTTCATAACATTATAAAAAGACTGCTCGTTTTCACAGAAACAAATTAAAATATTATTTTCCATGAAGCTATTATAATTTTACTTTGGAAATATTTCTGAAAAATAAATATTAAAAACCTCTTTTGTAAAACATATTATAAGTACACTAACTTGGATAAAAGAAATTTAACGTTGTAATAAAATCACTGTAGTAAAATTTTAAATAAAATTAATTGATACATGTTTTCTTTTTACACACACACACATACATACAATGTTGTCAAATTGTTTGAATGAATATTAAATTAAATAAACTTAATTGAAAATATAAAATAATTTGAATGTTAGAGTAAACTAAAGGTGAATAAATTCCTATTGTAATTTTTATTTTAAACTATTAAATTTACTATAAAAGAATACAATACTGCATTAATGGAATTTTAAAGTCAAAACAAATTTAAATCTCTATAGTATTCAACAACGATAATTGGCAAAATTGATGATTAAAATAATTGATTATTAAGATTTTAAAGAATTTCAAAGGATAAACTAATATGGATTACTAATGAAAGTAGGAAAAAAAATCTTTACTTAAATAACCTAAAGGAGGTAATAAATTTTTCTTAGGTAAATATTGATAGATAAGCTTGAAAATTAAAACCACTTGGGTGTTCAAATGCGCCTGGTTTAGGAATTTTCTACTTGATGTTGTAAATTACAAAAGTATTTGAAATACCGAGAAGGTATTTTACGATAAATATTCAGATATTTTGTGATATTTAGATTGAAAAAAATAAGAAAATAGGAAGTTCTCATCAACCATAGCATAATAGAAATTACATTTTTAAAGATAGTTTATAATTACGCAAGCATTTCACGTGTTATTTTATCCATTGTATATCAACTACAATTAATTAAATTTTATAGCACAATCAGCAAAAATATTACAGTAACATTACATCACTACTTCCTGTCATCTGCAATTGAAATAGAACATATTCAATATGCCATCATAATTTCCACAAATTATTTCTTCGCATGACTAAGGGGAAATAATTAAAGCAAATTAAATGATGAGTTTCAATTGCAATATTTACTCAATATATGCGAAATGAAATATTTTATCCCATAAGTCATTTTTTTTCCTCTTTGAAAATTGTTTTGTGCTTTACCTGTTATTAAAAAAGATTTAAAGATATATCTCATTCATTGATTTATGGACATTATTTTATGTTGTTTTTTTAAGTTGCTTAAGCAACAATAGCAAAAATCTACAATTTCATGGTAAAGTTCGAAGAAATATTTATTTACGAATAAATAAAACGTATACACTTCCAAGGACATTACAATTTTTTTTTTTTTTTTTTTTTACATCGGATAGGTTAATTTCTTATAATTTTTCTTAAACTTTTTGAAGTTTACTTACCTTATTCTATTGAAAAATCTTCAGATACTGCAAGAGTAAAAAAAAGCAATAAATAATATGTATTCTATTACTTTACCTTTTCAAGATTGTCAAACCTTCTTTCTGCTCTACCTTTCCGGAATCAAAACAGAGATGAAATGAAAAGAGATATTTGAGTAACATGAAAGTTTTTGCGTCTATAGAAAATTTCATTTTTTTAAAAAAAAATTTGCCAGAATTGAGTACCGATGGTGTTAAATAAAACCAATGATAACTTTTCGTTGACAGTCTGGAAGAATATGATTGATTTATGTAATGTGATTTATGATCGTCCCAACAAATAATCTCAAAATATTTGTCATTTATCTCTTTCAATTTAAAAGTCAAATATTTAAACTTACAGAAATCCACAAGCATTCTGATAAAACTTGCTTTATAAAATATTTGAAAGGGGAATTGTTATTACTTTCAAATTTAATTGGTTTGATTCTTAAAATGAAACATTCATGCAATAATATATTGATATTAAATGTTTTGAAAATATCAAACAGTAGAAGAACTTAAAATAATTTCTGCTTAAATTAAAACAAGAATTAAATTACCATTAAAGTATACCTAAGTATTAAAGAATTAATTTGTAAACACATTGATACTAATTGCTTTTAATAATTTAGTTTAATATTTTGCGACTATATTAAATTAAACTCTTTAAACTATAAAATTTTAATTTTAATTTAATTTTAACTATAAAAATTCAGTCTCTGTGTGTGTGTGTGTGTGCTATACTTTAAGTATGGTTTTAATTTAAAAAGACCGAAAGCGGTTAAAATATAGAAAACGCGTCAATTCATAGTTATATAAAAGAATTTAGAAATTTTATTTCTTGAAAAATTTAGAAAATTGAAGGTTTTTATTGTGCAAAAACATATAACTATAATCATTTTTGACATTAATCGACAAAACTCAACTCAACACTTTAGCAATTTAATAAGACATTTTAAGAAAAAGACCCTATACCTTCAATTGGACATTTAACAAAATGTATCAAGTTATAATCAGTCTTTTATTTGATATCACACAATAAACGATGCTTCGTATATAGACATTGATGGATTGTTATATAATAATTGTACATACTGAGGAAAAAAAACCTAATCAATTTTGTATTTGAAGGAACAATAAAAATATATTTCTTCATTATCCAAGTATGTTATTATCCATTTATTTAAGTTGTTTTTTAAAGTGAGATTATATTTGTTCTCATTTAAATGGTTGAATACATTTATAATGAACAACATATAGTATCTTGACATTAAAAAAGGTGTATAATTTTAAACTATCCATTATTAGTTTTTCCAGTTACAAGTAAATGTTAAATATTAATATTTTGGGGAAAAAAATGAGATAGAGTAGTATCTTAGGTGAAAATGCGCTTTAGGTCCCCTACTCTGCCAACTTGGCGAAAGTGAGCTGAGGGTCCCGTACTTGGCGGATTTTCGAAAACGCTATTGTCATGGCGATCATGGAATACGATTTTAAACTAATTAGCAACCAATGAAAATGACCGATTTTTCAAACTGAAACTAATTAACGACCAATGAAAATGCTAAAAGAAAAAAACCAATTAATGAGCATGCGCGAAAAAGCGCAAATTATTTCCTCCTGAAGTTGCCATAAAGAGCTCATTAGTATAAAAACGTCCGGTTTACCACGCTTGGTGCATTTATCGCCAAGTTGGCAGAGTAGGGGACCTAAAGCGCAGATTAACGGTATCTTATGTATTTCAATTAATGTTAAACAAATTCCAAGTAAATATAAAGAAATGTAAAATTTTATCTCTTTAGTAATTATATAGGTATCTCTCATGCCTAGATGATAATTTTATCTACTTATTAATTTTAAAAAATAAATTACTAGAAAACTCTTATGATATTTTAAAAGTCCCAAATAATTCATATATAGAAGTTTTTTTATTATTTTTAAAATATTTTAAAAAGAAGGAAATATATTTCACAGTCTAAGGATTTTAAATTAACTAGTACTATTTACTTATATGTGTGAATAATGTCGTTTATTTATAGCCTTTATTTAAAAATGTGATAAAAAAATTGGTCATAAAGTTTGACTTGAATAAAATTACCCAAATGCCAATAAATATGACAAATTATGTGCCACATAAAATGCCTTTATTATAAAAAATGATATTTAGAAATTGTCTTTACGAAAAAATGTAAATATCTTATTATAATTTTAGTACTAACATTCAAACTCAAAGATATATATTTTAACAAAATTTCAAACTAGCCAATAATAGAACTTGTTTGAAATGTTTACATTTTATGTCATAAATGCTCCGAGTTCTTTGATTTTTACACAAATCAGCACTAGTTAGAGCAAATTTAAAATGTTTATTTTTCATTCAAGCAAGATCAAAGTAGGAACGAAAAAAATAGTCGTAATCAGTGTTTAAATTTACTCACAAGTGAATGCCCCATATATTATAAATAAAAAAAATTCTGATTATTTTGCATATCTAACTAGTCATACATTTTTACAAATAAATGAATATAAGAATTAACATAAGAATATCAAAATATAACATTTCAAGCAAAATTATTTTCTAAAAATTAAATATGTATTTATAAGCAAAATTCATCAAAATACTATATTGTAATAAAAAGTACAAAATTATTGTTATAATTTGTTAGTGATTCATAAAATGTATTGATTCTTTTACATAAATAATAATTTCATTGAAAATAGAAATGAATAAAAAAATTATCATTCACATAATTCTTGCTTCACATAAAATAAATAAAGTTGAATAGTTGATATATAAAATGGCTTAGAAAGGAAATATTTGTGATTTTTCTGTACTATTTAAAACTATTTCACCTTCTAAACATTGAGAAAGAAAGGATTTTTCCCATATCCAGTCCCATTGAATTTTTTACTGAGGTATTTTTGGGTATTTTTCTTCGAGAAAAGGAATCTAAATTGAATCTAAAGAAGGAGATTGTATTCCATCAGGTCGAAACTAGATCCTGTAAAGGATCGAGAACTTTTCAGTTCTTACTCCTTTTGTGCTCTTTTCCTTATACTGAGATTCTCTGAAATGTGATCCGAAGTTGGATCTTCTAAGAACTGTCGACGTAGACACTTTATGCCGTATTTTGAATTCTGTTGGCATACTTTTTGTAATAGCCTACAGTAGTATAATAGGAATTGTTTTCACTTGGGACTTAGACTGTCATCTAACTCACTAGCTGTTCATTTTATTCTTTCACTGAGGATCAACAAAAAGGGATCAATTCTTGACAATGCTAGGTTTTAAATATTTTTAATAAAAACTGTTTGTAATTCTTTTTATTACATATTTTTATAAAAAAGAAAATATTAGTTATAACTATTAAAACATTAATGTAAATGTCAATTAATTGTTTTAAAAAATTACTATATAGAAACAAAACAAATTACTTAAAGAGTTGTTTTTTTCAGCTTGAAAAATGTAAATATTTTGTACTTTAACTTTACAAGACTCATTATTATAAAAACCATCCTTATTTTATTAAATAAGAAAAGTAATTTGTATTAATAAATGGAAAAAAAATAAATATATATATTTAACATGTGAAAATTATGAATGAAATTTTTTGGAATTCTAATCTCAAATATTTTTTTTTCTACACTGAATTTCAAAAATTATATTAAACTATTTATTAATCAAGTTTAAGGTTTTTTAAATGACCATGTTATCTCTAAGAATACACTCTATTCATTTATGTAAATAATTCAAACTGTATCTTCATTAAGAGTAAAAGCAAACATGATTATCTTTCATTTTAGCAAGTTTACTATTTTTAAATAAAAAAAAATTATGTAAACTAAAGACAAAATATTTCGTAAAATTAATCATGCTACTTCTCCAACAAAGATGCTTTACATTTCTATGGTTAAAAGCTTTCTCCTAAAATCATTTTTGGATACTAAATGCTTCTCTTAACTCAACATATAAACAAGAAGAATATTGTTATGGATAATTGAATTTTTTGTTAAATATACGTCAATTTAAAGAATTCACTGAATTCATATTGAAAATGAATAATTTGGATTAAAGAAAGTAAATAATAGTAAGTAAAAAAATAAAATTCAGGAAATATTAAAAATGTGAAAAAACATCTTAAAAATATATATAACATGTGAGATTATTTCACGTATAACTTAATTATTATTTTATAAAATTTTAATTTATTATAAATATTTTAATTCAAAATCATTAATTTTTTAAAGTTTCAAATAGAACATTTATCTAAGAAGTGAAGAAATAAACCTATAAAACGATAATGTAGACTTAATGAGAATGCAAGTTTTTTATAGAAAGCTTGGAGTTTTATAGATGCATTTTGCAAGCGTTTTGTAGCCTGCATAAGTCACTTTGTGTTTATTCATCAAATAACCTACAATTATAATAGAAAAAGAGCCAAAAATAGCTAAAAATGGAATATTTATATTACATTTTATAGTTGAAAAAAGTAGAATTAACTTTACTTGTTATCATTATTTAAAAACAAATTTCTAGAAGAAATAAAGTAAAAATTTTAAGTTCATTATGACAAGTAATATCTACCTTACAACCTTTATTCCACACTCTTCACATTTACTTCTTTGCCGAAAAACTTTAAATTGTCACTTTGATTATAGAAATCTGAAAAAACTCATCCCAAAAAATGTACTTAAAAATTTGTTTTAATTCACCATTTAATAAACTAAGCATTGTTTAAAAACTAAACAGCACTTTTTTTAATCTGTGAAAAAAGTTATGTAATATTGAAACCTCTCTTTTTCATAATTTAGATCATTTATATTTTATAACATGTATTATAATAATTATAGCAAGCATTTCTTGAATTAAATATGATTTCAGGGAATTTATCAAATAGATTTTATTCCTTATTCAGTACTCCAAACATTCATGACTGCTTTTATTAAAACTTTATTATGCAAGTTCTTATAATACTTATGTTATATAGAAATGCTTTAACATGCAAAAATATTATGCATAGAAAGTCTATCATAATTATCTGTACTAATTCTGCTTAAGCATTTTAAAAAGTAATTAGAAAAACTAAGACTGTACTGAAGTGGGCAATTATATTTTTTCAGGAATTAAAAATTAAAAAAAAAATGTTTGATGTTAATTTAACTTTGTAAATATTTTAAATAATAACATGTAGATAAGAGTTCTTTTTATTTGTAATAGTAATCTATATAACAATTCTATTTGTATCATTTACAATTATTAGCATTTTAGTATTAAAATAAACCAAATTATTGATCAAAGCATTTTATTTTTCTCCAACATTCTAATGAATTTAGTAAAAATAAAATGCTTACGATTTTTAATGCTTCTAAAAAACAATACAAAATTTGCACGTTTTTTTTTTTTTTTTTTTTTTTTTAATTTCGTTTAAAATTTAATATTTTCTATTTGCAAAATTTTGAAATTAAAAAAAAATTATTATATGACACATGATGTTTATTTCAACATATTTCTGGTGAAAAACTATTTACATACTTCTTAACTTAAAATTAATGTAACAATATTCGTAATATAATATCAAGCATCTTTCGTTTGTAAATTTTGTGTATTATTTAGTTAAAATTTACCATAGTGATATTTAAAAATTCCATTAATGCCCAAAACCTATAATACAAGCAAAAAGTTAAATTATATTAAAATCATACAATCTGGTAAATTGTCAAATATAGAACCAGCTTTTTATATTTTTCTTGTTTTTTCCTTAAAATCATATTCTATCAACTTGTTTAGTTTTGTTATTTTCATAAACAATATTAGTCAATCTAAACTTTGTTTTTAAATGAATCCTACTATCATTCTTTAGATAATTGTGATAATTCTTTAGATAATTGTGATTATTTGTGATAATTTTTGGCCGAAAAATATCACAAATAAATTTCATCATAGATCAATGAACGTTTTCTAAAAAACGAAAATCTTTTCTTTCTTCAATACAATTCTTCCATTTACGTACTCAATAGCTTCCAGATTATTTCCCACGAGCTTTTTCATATTAGATTATGTCTGAACCAAAGACAAATCCTTAGAAGTTACGATTTTCTTTGGATTGAATCCCTTAGGAATCATTTCTTTATCATCAATATAATATTCAATGTTAAATAATGTTAAATTAGACGAGAATGATAGGAATAAGGTAGAAAGTGATAAATAAAAATGTTTTTGTATCGAAAATTATTTCGCATTTTTAATTGTTACATATTTCTAATCATTGTGAATTACATTATTAATTTTTTTTTTATATTTTGCAATGAAACATAATATTACTAAATTCTTGTTTCAATATATTTTTATTTATTTTATACCTTTACAAGCATTATTAGATTAAAAATCAATCAAAATATGTTCAACAAACCATATGCTGTTCTTCAAAAGCAAATGTTTGTTACATGTACAATGACTTAAGAAATTAATTATCATAGAACTTAACAATATTGAATGAATAATATAAACTGAATATCTGATTCTCAGTTAATTTAGTTTTAAATTTTTAATACTTGTATATTATGTTTTAATTATTTTATTTATTTCATTTCTTTTTATTTGCAAGAAACTGGGAGCTGTTTTCCTTATATATGAAAATTATCTGTCGCAGAATATTAAAATAAAATTTAAAATTTCGAAACCTGTTTCACTTTTCACTTAGTCTTTTCTAATGTGTTTTGTCAGAAAATGTTGAATTTATAAAAATAATTATTTTAGAAAGATATATTTCTGATTTATTTAACATCAATGTAATTTCCTTGTTTCAATATTTGTGAAAAAAATACAGTATTTTATATTATTCTTATCAAATAAAATATTTATTAATTTGTAATTTAATTGTATTAAAAAGTGAATAATTTTTATGTGTAAATTGGTGTGTTGTATCAAATTTAATGAAATATTCGTATACATATTTATCATACATTGTATTACGTAAAAGATAAATTATTAATAATAGCGAAAATAAATACGATAGATTTAAACTTATACTATGAATTATAATAACCTAAGATAAATCATAATTTTTTTCAAAAATCAGAAATTTAACATTTGAGCATTTTAAAAAGTTAAAAATATTTTTACAAATTAATTTATATACTTAAATAATCTAACGAATTTAACAAATAAAGGATTTTTCCTACAAAAAATACTTAATAAATAATTTGCATAGGGAAAATCCTTTATTTATTATTATATCCTTTATCTATTATTAACTTACATATTATTTTTTAACTAAAAAATTGCTTTATTGTATCTGATACAATTCAACAAATTTTTCATTTAGTCCAACGTGCTCTAATAAAAAGAAGGAAACATTTCAAATAAAGCTTGTTACTTTTGAAAATGCCAAATAACATTGAATTAAATTTCACAGTTAAATATAACAATTTTCATCTCAAAGATCAAAGAAAAGATATTCACTTTGCAATTTTTGAAAGTTGAAATCTGATTTGTAATGAAGTAAAATGTTATAAGGAATAACAATGATCGTTTCATGTTAGATTCAAATAAAAGAAAAGCCATGATTTTTCATTATTTTTAGTTACAAATGACTACGTTCATAAAAAAAGTAATTTAAATAAATATACATAATAGATAAAGGACTAAAGTGATTTTGAGTAAAATATTTATCTTTAAGAAATCAGTTATTTTAATATTAGATTAATTTTGTTTTCAGATAGTTCATGTTTTATTTTATGACATAAAAAGCTTAGTTACAAGTAAAATATCTAGGGTTAAAATATCAATTTGATAAAATTACTTTCCTTTGAATCAATTATATATACAGGTATTATTCTCACAACAACTCTCTCTAGTTTGTTCTTTCATGTTATTAAGAATTTTACATAACTTAGCAATTACTCTTCCATTTATATATGGGTTTTGAAAAGTTACTTATTTTTATAGTTTATCTTAATTTTTTAAGTTTCAACGTTTAATTTATTCGATTTTATTTTACAATATTTAGTTCTCCATATTGTTAAAATTATTTCATTTTATGAAGTATAAATCCATTA
>JAPDSC010083754.1:0-11977 GCA_026290005.1 Latrodectus geometricus | reverse complement strand
GGGAATTCACATGAATTCACTGATGATTATATGAACTGAACACAAACCTAGCTAATGAGAAGTTTGAAAATATGTTTCTTAGTATCAAAATTTATTTTAGCTATAACACTTAAAATTCTTGGATTTTTTATTTCTAGGCATAGTTTATTCAGTTGTTTTTAAAAATAACAAAGGTTAATCTCCTTTACAATAAACAAAGTAAAAAGGAAATAGCTTTTGTATTGGTTTACAACTGCATTGATTTTATAGGCTTTGTAATTTCTTACAATCGTTATAAAAATTCTGCAATATAATAAAATGATTTGTAGAAATTAGTATATAAGCACAGGACTGAAATTTTCTTTTTTTCCTTAGCTAAAGTCAATACTGAAAAGTAATCTCTAAGTGGTTGTAATTGTTATAATGGATTTTCTTAAATTAACGTATTCGGCTTTGTCAGCAGCTATTTTATTGATTTTTATTGCCACAGGTAAATAAAATAGAAAATATATGGTTTCTTTATCTGCAGTTTAAAAGATTAAAAAATTTGCAATCTTAGAAATAAGGATTAGAAAATTTAAGTTATTATATTAAAAATATTACTTAAAAATTTCTATTCCATTGAAAATAGAAATAAATTTGTCAAAAAATAAATAAATAAATAAATAAATAAATAAACCCTTAAAATTCGTACTCAGCTTTATAAGATGATTATGTTACCAGTTGAAATAACTTTAGAATTTACATTAAAATGCATAAATGAAATAGTTACTGTTGCCTTTTTATTAAAAGCTCAAGTATTATTTTATCACAAAAAATTGAAATTTAAAAAAAAAATTTATTTTGTGAAAAAGTAAAAGAGTAATTCATATTTAGTTATGAAATTTTAAAAACTGTAAATTTGAAAAGCTTTTTTTGTAAAATTTAAATCACAAATATATTTCGTTGGAAACAAGAAATTAACAATTCTGAAAAATTATGAAAGTCTTAAATTTTTTTTAAAGACATAGAATCTTTTAAAGTATAATTCAATATATTTCATTGAATAAAAAATATTTATCTCAAAAGCTGTGAAATGATTTAAATTTAATAAAAGTATTTATTTTAAGTTAAAAACCCATGTCTATAGAACATCTTTGGAATAAAATATCAAGAAATGTAATTTATTTAGAAGTTTTCGAACTTAAAATTTCTTTTCACGATAAAAAACTTACACGATAAAAAAGTGAAAATTTTTGTGTTGAGAAAATGTCCTTAAAAGTTATATCATTATCTATTTTGTTTGTTGAATTTGTTCCATAGTTGATTAAAACTGATAAAAAGTGATTGGAAATTACAATATTTTATTCAATAAAAGCATTTTTAAATTCCTTTTAAAATAATCTTTATAACACAATAGTGAAATTTTCAGCAAGTAATTGTAAAGCAATAATTCTCTTTATTACAATTTCTCTATTTCTGTTAGAAAGGTAATTAGATAGTTAAAAGTACGAATTATAAGCAATACAAATTAGAAAGCATGAAAGCTATTGCTCACTAACTGTTAGCAAAGGAATCTAAAATTGTGCTATAAAAAGAAATTATTGCTCACTTTGAATTAATACTTTTTCATGCATTGCAAATATTTTAGAGTTCTTTTCCATATATTTATTGAAAAGTAATTTAATATTTTATTTTAATTTTCTTCATAAGTAAAGTTGGCTTCATACACTTATAAGTAAATAAATTGTTTGCATTAACTGATCTCTAAGGACAAAATTATTTAATATATATTCAATAAATGAATACAAAATTTGTACTAATAAGTTTTAATAGTTTATTTTACCAAGTATTTTCCAGGATATCTATAGTTTACATGAAATATTATATTTTCGAAATTTATACAATAAATATTTTTATCGATACTTAATATACTATATTTATTTTAGGTACCAATGCAGTAAGTATAAAATGTTCTTCAAATTAAGTTTTTATTAAATTTTATTATAATAAATTTTTCTTTTAACATCTATTTTATTTTTATTTTAATTTATTGTTTCATCTTTACTAGAATCATTTTTTGCAATTGTATAAATTTTTAATGTCATAAATGAAAATATTTTCGGAGTGTGTTATAATTTAGTCAAAGTAAATCATACGTTTCACACTGAGTTAGGAATAACAGAAATCTAAGAATATGTATTCGTATACACATAATAAGGATAATTATTCATTTAAGAACAACGTTTACAAATAATAATCTAGTATAAAATCCGTTAATTAGTTATAAATATAATAAAATAATAGTTTCATACTTAATTAGTTCATAGCTTAATTTTCAAAGATGTAAAGTTCTTTATAATCTTTATGATCTAGATATATAGATTTTTATGTTATCTTAAGGAAGTGTAAAAATTAAGACAAAGTAAGATATGTAAAAATTAATTCATGGTCTGGTGGGCATGTCACAGTCTGCATTCCTGAAATATACAGTGAACATTCCGGAAATATAATTAAAGCATTTTTAAAATTTTCTTTCAGGAAGCTGTAAGTATTGTATTATATAATTATGCTTATATTTTTGATAACTTTTAAATAGACATTATGACATGTAAATTTATATGTAATTCCAAATTTTTTTGTGAGCAGGATCCAGTAAGTGCAGATTTATATTTTTAAAATAAATATACATGCATATGATTTTTTTGCTTGAAGTGGCAACTTTAAAATACATTATTATATTAATCAGTTATTGCTAAGATTTCTATAGTCCAAGCAGTTGACTCTAGTTGTTTAAGCTCTAAGTACTGTCGAAAGGAAGTATTTATATTAAAAGTATTTATATTGTAGATGTCTTTTATATACAAAATATTGCATATCATTAAAATGTTTTTATTAATTTTTAGGTGATTGAAATATACAAGATATAATGATAAGGCTATAGATTTAAATTTATGAATTACAAAATTATAGACATTCTGTATAAATAGAAATAATTTTTGAAAATGCAATATAAAATCATATATATTAATTCAATCTTTTTCATGTAGGAACCAGTAAGTATCCTTACATACTTAATATGTGTTTTTTGTAAATGAAAGAAAATATAGAACATAAACTTTATTTATGGTTGATTTCTGTGATTTAAATTGGTACTAAATTGATTGTCGCTAATTAAATTTTTATGACTGAATCATGTGACTTTTGTCTGGAAGTAGTTATCCTGTGTTACACTAACCATTCCTAAATAACTCATATTCAGTAATTAAACTAATCAAGATATAGTGGTAATGCTTCTTTATTTAAAATAAGGTTTATTAAGGAATATTGATACGGAATCAATATTAGCGGTTTCTCACTGGAATCATAATTTTTATGATATAGAAACAATTTTTTAATAATCTTGGATCATACTTATATATTCAGGAGTTAAAGAGAGGCACTTTAATACTAAACACATTCCAGATGGTATTCTGACATTTTTCTGCATTGTAAAACTCCTATGCAATATATTATTGGGTATTCTGTAATGCCTTCAATGTTTTGTATTGAATGTAACTAATATTTGACTAATACTAAGTATCAACCTATATACATACATACATATATATATATACAGACTCAGCACATTTTTAGTATCCTGTATCAAAGAAATGTTAAATTTCTTTCTAAATGCTGAAATGGAATGAAACATAAACTTAAGATCCATAGAAGCTTAATTCTCATTAACGATATTATTTAATTAATTGTCAGAAAATTTCATTACATTAGCTTTTAACATGAATCGCTTGAAAACAAGTAAGAGTATGCAACATCTTGCCGCTCTTTTATTTTCTTACGGGACAATAATGTTTCTTGGATGTACTTATTACTATCTAAAAAATTACAGTGATTCAATTGCCAGTTATTAATGTAATAATATAAAGTCGATATCAGAATATCTGTAATGTTAGTGAAATCCAAAAGAATTCACTATCTGCATTTGTGATATTTTTTTTACAATTTCTGTACATTAAATTATTTTATATTTAGACGCACACCTCTATACTTTCATGAAAATGCCTTTTACCATGCTACAACAACTATATTTAAAAATATTCTTTTGAAAAAGTTTTGTAAAACATTTCTTAAAATCCTTAAATTTAAAATTTATTTATAAAGATGAAAGTTCAACAAATTTATTTATTCTTCTCATAAAGCACTGATAAATTTGAACTCAAGTGTGTGATTGCATCTATATCATAAGCTTAATGCAAAATCTGAAGGATAAAATTTTTGTTTAAGTCATTTGGTAATTTAAATTCTTGTTTCATAAAATCAATTGAAAAAACTATAAGTTAGATTATTAAAATACTTCTTATATAATTTCATCAAAATATACATTTGAAGATATATAATTTTAAATAGGGATTGGTAAAGGATGGAAATAAGTTAGATCCATATTTAAAATAATGAAGAGAATAATATAAGTTTCATAAAATCTTTAATAAATATTTACGACAAGATGATATTGATATCGACAACAGTTGATAATATGTATTAAAACGTGGCTCTATATAATATGCTCGTGAATTGTCGAATATAAAATAATTAATTTTGAAATTGAAAAATTATAATAATATTGAAGATAAGCTCATTTTAATTGCTATATAGTATTTATCTGAATAACATATCGTTTTAAAAGACTTCATGATTTGTCTTGTATTTGCTTAAATAAATTTCATTGTAATAATAAAAATATATTTGTTATCATTTGTCTTAAAATCTTTGAAAATAAAACGCTGTTATATCTAAAAATATTTGACACACATAAGTTACCATAAAATAAAATTTTCTTATTGTAAGCAAAATGTTTGATAACCCTAATATTGACATAATGAATGTACATGAAAGTTTTAAGTTTATATATATTCTAATGAAGTATATTAGAAAATACAAATATAAAGTTTATCAGTTCCTAAAAGATCCATTTTTTCAGATCTTAAAAAATGCCTTACAACATTGTTTTGTTTGAAGAAATGAAACAAAGTTAAAATTTCTCCAATGTTTTAACTGTTTAAATCATTAACTCTTTTAATGCATGTTTCGAAATCATCCTATGACCATCATTAAATTTCATATAGTTTAAATTCATGAAATTAAGTAATAATTTATTGCAATAAGCAGATAATGCTTTTTAATTTTCCTTACTTATTATTATTTATAAAATATAACACTCAAATAATACACAACAGTATTTAAGTACTACAATTTTTTTTATTTAAACAGGGCTTAGTAAGTATTCAATTTTTGAATACATACAAATGTTTATTTTAAATTTCTGATACAAAATCTTTCAAATAAATTAAAAAAAATTTGAAAAATATTTTTTTGAAAGATCTTTAAATAAGATTTCTTTATATTTTATTAATATTTTATAAAATTTAACTTATAAAAATTAAATTTTGATTTGAAAATTCTATAAAACCTTTAAATAAATATTTAAGCTGATAAATATATAGAAGAAATGATTCCTTCTTTCTTATATAATTGTGTATGAAAATATCATTATGCTTTGAAAACTTATTACGTTCCCAATAAAATTAATTTCTTTTTAATCACAATTAAAAATTCTTAATTTACATTCGTTAATTATAATACAAATCAATCATAAAAAGCCTCTACTTAATGATTTAACTATCACTATTCAAAATGAATATATATATTTCTAAAACAAATTTTTTAATACTATTTTTCATATCACTTATATCATAAACATTATTATACAATTAATATTTATTGTGTAATGAATTTTAATTTCTTGGTTAAACTGATAATAAAAATTTTCTTTTAAAGCTAAGTGAACTACTCTCAGTAAGTGTTATTTTTTCTAAGTATTCGTATGTTTACTCACACAAAATACTCAAATATTTCCCCAATACAATATATATTTAACTCATAACATTACTGAAGATAATTTTGTTGTATAATAATAAAAAAGGAAACCTAATGACATTCAATGTTAAAATGATGGGAAAGAAAACATAATTTCCCTTTTTGATTAAAAACCATATTTTCCAAAAACTAATAAATAAAATGTGGTTTCATAAAAAAAATGTTTCATCGTATAATTTATGGTGTGAAAATAATTGAATTTACGGGGAATTGTTTCCAAAAATTTTAAATACAATTCAAAGTTGATGTAACTAAAACATTTCATAAGATATCCTTCATGTCTACTTTATCTATTCAGTTGTCCATTTACGTATTTTTTCATATAACACTCTTTCATTCTCATGAAAAAATAGTACATTATATTTCTTTTTTCGTGATATACATCGATTTTCTTTTCCTTTTCAAGTATATAAATGTTTCAATTTAAAGTAAAGGGATACTTGGATTTCATTTATGTATAAATATTATAAAAATAGCATTTGTAGGAATTGTTATTTACTGAAATTTTTATCTGTTTGTTTATTCTCTAAATATTTGTGGAAGTGTAGATTTATTTTATGTTGTAAACATTTTGTTATCAATCAAAATTGATGTCAATAAATTTCTCCAATAATTCAATGATTACTTAAGGCGAATCCCTATAAAATACCAATTAAATATAAAAATAATAGAAGATCAGATTTATATTTTTTAATCGAATTACATGTGTCGAAATAAAATAAATGCTTAGAAAAAAATGAAAAATCTTTTTTTTATGGTTGCCATACAGAGCAAAAATATTTTAAATCAGAAAACATTACATTGATTTAGACGTGATGTTGAAAGATAGTGTATTCTTTCATATTTTAAAATTTTTCTTTTATTAAAGCATCGCATTGAAAATATTTTTTTACCATTCTTTGAATCGTAACTTTAAAAGAAAATTATAGAATTTTAGTAGATTTTACAAAATACAGAACTTTGTATTATAAATATTTCGAAATCTTTATAAAAAAAACTATGAAATAATTATAAAGATTTTTTTACAATGAAGTTTGAAATGATTTTTATTAGATTTGATCACAACTATGTGAATTTTTCTGAATAACTAAATTCTTTATGTGCTAAAAGTATATTAACACTCATGGAAAATTCATTGAAATCCGCATATTTTCTTAAATTTGTTACTTTAATGCAGAAATTATTTTAGTGAATTTGAATAAATATATTGTTTAAAAAATTGTTTTAGAATTGATGGAAATTCTGATATTATTCTTTTACAATCACCTTTTTATTTAATGAAATATATTTATAAATAAAAAAAATTTTTTGTGCAGATTGTAAGTATATTTTTTACTAAAATCATTTTCATTCTTCACATAAATATTAAAGTGAAAATAATTTTTTAATAAAGTTATTTTATGTTTTTATTTGAATCAGCATAAAAATTGGAATTAATTTAATTAGCATTAATAATATTTCTTCATAATTCATCAGAGCAATCTTCTATTATATTGCATAAAATATGAAATTCATTCATTATATAGGAGTGAAATAAGTTTAGGGGTTAAGATTTGTATTACTATTCTATTAGTACAGAGTTAAGTTTTATTAATTTATCGTATAATGTTTCTTTAGTTCTTATTGGCTAAATAATGATAATAATAAATAATACAAAGTAAAGAAATTAGATCTACATTTCATTATTTTTAATCATGAATTAAATATGAAAATTGCTTCATAAGAATTAATCTTTTTACTTTCTAAGTAAAAATATAAAAATTTACACTTTTTATGATGGGGAGAATAATATATTATCTTTATTTAAAATTTGCTATTTAATTTTCATTATATTTTGTACGTAGAGCTTCTATTTTATGTACTGAATGTACACATTCAGAGTGCAACTTGTAAATGTAGGAATTTCTATTAGTGATAATAGATAAAATTGTAAACAGAACTAACTTGTATAAAAATATATTTTTTATTGTTTACTTATGGATTTTCTTATCAAAACAATTGGTTTTAATAATTACTTTGTACAAACTGTCTAAAGATACTGTTATCAGACACAATAAGTAAAATATCGTTAATTAAGGTTGAGGTTTTTTCATGTTTTTGATGCAATGCAAATAACTTAAAAATTGTTGATAGCTAATGCGGTATCTTGTATATATCAAAAATATACTTTAATAACAAATATAGTATTTGAAAATATATTTTATTTACAATCTAAGCTCTTATATTTTACTAAAAAAAGAATTCGGTATGTTTGGCAAAAACATTAAAGTTATTCTAAAATTTAGTAAATTAAAATAAATCAAAAATATATTATATAAGTAAAAATAAATCGAATAATTTAAAGTGATATTAAGCTTATAGAATTTTAGAATTTAAACTTTAAAGTAATTTTATAAAATATGCATTCATGAAATCAATTTTATTTCAGCTCGTAAGTATCGAATTTTGTATTTTAAGGAATAAATGATGAGATTTATATATTATTAATTTTTTAATTTTGTTAAATAAATTGAAAATTGTTTGGTGAATTTAACATGTGCCTTTTGGCAATAATTGTTTGTTGCTTTTAAAGTTAATGTTAAAATTTTTTTGTTCCCTGTTATGATGAACATATATTTTTATAAAAAAAGTTATGTATAAAGTTATTCAAAATCTATATAAAATTTAAGTCACACTCTTTTTCTTTTTAATTAAAAAACGATTAGCACTATGTTGATTTTTTGATTCCCTGTGAACTTATGTTAGATTACTAATAAAGCTTCTATTTTTTTCTGTCCAAACAGTTTTTTACTTTAAACTTTTAAATAAATAATTAAACAAGAGAATATTTAATAGTTTAATTCTACTAAGTTAGTTAAATATAATGAACTTGACAGTTAAATATACTGTAAACTTTAAAAAGCATATTTGATAGTGGCGTATTTAAAAGTTTCTTTGTGTTTACTTTTCTTTTTTTCCGGAATGTAACCTATTCAAGAAAATCATTGTAAACTCTATACCTATTCAAAACATTTTCAAAAATTAATTAATTTTTGAAAATGTTTTGAAAAAAAATTAATTAATTTCTGATTTTTCAATCAACAATTTTTAATTTTTCAAAAATTAATAAATTAATTAATTTTGAGAAAATCGCCTGGTCTGAATTTCTCTAATTTATAAATACAAATCTCTTACTCCTCTTTCTTCTGTTCCAATTACGGAACAAATCTTGGCACCGTAATTGGAACATTTTGATAGCATATTTGGTTCTAGTACTACTATTTAACTTACAGAATCCAAATTGTTCGCTTAGTTTCATAGAGATAGCTTTAAGTATGCACATGTGCAACGTGATCAACCGGAATCAAATATCAATGAACTCAAACTAAGGGTAACCAGTGAATCTAGCATATTTTAGTATAATTATAAGTATTCTGAAAGTAATCTGTATGTAATCACAGAAAAATGTCTTACAGAATACTATTTTATTTGTGATCTTTAGACTATTATCTTATTTCATTATAATGCTAGATCAGTTTGAGTATTATGTTATTTCAAAGTAATGCTAAATGACATATTATTGAAATGATTGTGAAAAATTTACAAGAATTGAAAAGAAAACTTCTTCACTCTCCTCCAAGGGCACCAGAACTAGTACCCATTGACTATCACTTCTTCTGCAATTCAGAGAAATTTTTTTGTAGGAGAACAGTTTAATTTTACCACTTTTGATGTGAAACTGGGTTTCTACCAATTCATTAATTCTAGTCCAACTATGATTTTAACCACATACATGAATAAGATGTTGATCAAGTGATAAAATTGCATAAACGATGTGCGTTTAAAATCGATAAAATAATTAAATCCCCTCTTTATAAATAATCAAGCAAATTCTTTTTTTACAAAATTCCTCCTTTATAACTTCATTGTATTACGGAGAGAATACATATAAATTTGATTAAATAGGGCTGAAAAAAATTTATTATTTTAATAAATTTTTGTAACATAATAGTTACATTGCTATTTATTATTAACAGAAAAATTTTATAAAATATTTTTAATAAAAAATATCAAGCGTGTTTTATTAGGATATAAAATAGTTTTTAAAATTTGTGTTGATAGTTGAATTTTGATTTGTTTTAGAATAATATATATATTATATATATATATTGGTTCTATTTTTGAATTTTAATTACATCTTGAAAATCATAAAACATCTTTAATGATTTTTCATTAAAAGAAATCAAGTTTAATTGTTCAATTAACTACACTGGAATATAAATTTACGCTACAATTAAATACTTAAAAATTGTTTCTTTATAACTTCTAAATTTAAGCATGCTTCTATTCGTTTTGAGCTACAATATGATTCAAATAATTAAAAATTTTTCAATTTTTCAATAAAAATCTTTTAATAACAAACTTATTGTAGAAGTGAAATTTTATTGAAATTTTGATTACATAATCACTTTTTTGCTTTCAATGTCTACTTTAACTAAGAATCATCACTCAAAGAGGAATTTGAGTAGCAAAAAATATTTATGTTCAAAATGTTCAAATTTTTATCTTAATTTCATATCTAAATTTTGATCACTGACCTGAAATCTCCTTTGACAGAAATAAGATAAAATATAAGGGGTTGTTAATGCACTCAAGCATAACATCATTAATCTTAAATTTATTACTGCTTAAAAACAGATAATACCTAAACTACCATTCTGATAATTAAATAAAAAATAATATAATAAAACAGGCATTATTTACACACTCACACATACTGATTTTGATCTAATATTTTGTGAAAGTATGATTGTATTGAGTTGTCCATAGCATTTGTAAGATATCATTTGTATACAATATTTAAATGAGTTTATTTTAGTGCATGAAAGAGGTTTTTACCGTGGTGTGCTTCAAAATACAAATATAACTTCATTTCTGTTATTTTATTTAAAAACTAGTTTCATTTAAGTATTTTAATTTATTTATGATAAAAATATAGATTTATATTTTTAATACATATATATTTTTTTAAATGGTATCTCTTTTATCTCTTTCAGTAAGAGTCCTTTGAAAAAATCATGTAAGAATTTATTTCATTAAAAATCGTATTAAAATTTATGTAATTTATAAATATAGAGAAAAAATGTTTATTTTAAACAAAGAAAATGCAATATTTCTAAAGAATTATCCGAAAAAAGTTTATTCAGATTAAACAGCTGCAAATTATTATATTATTATATAATCAGATTAAACAGCTGCAAAAATATTTCTTTTATTTTAAACTTATAATAAAATGACTTCTAAGTTCTAAATTAGCATTTAAAACCTTTTAACAACCAAAACATTTTTTTAAGTGTGAGGTCAATACTCATAAATAATCCTTAAAACACTGAATCATCCTTCTAGTTTTGCTTATCTCAATGAATTTTTTGAGAGTAAAACTGTTACTTTAAAGCAAAAACAATACGTTTTTATTTAACATTTCTGAAGCAAATGTATGAAGGACTTTGGAGATATTACTTGAATCTAGATAAGATTAATTTCAAATTAAAATACATTAATGCACATTAAAATACATTAATGCACTCTTTGTATTCTAATTTATAAATACTAGGTACTGAAAATGATGTCATAAAAAATTAATACCAAAAACAGCTGCAAAACTAAGCAAATTGTTGCTTATAAGTGTTCATGGACGTAGGAAGTATTTTTGAAATTTGGTTTTACCATGCACAAATATTTTATTCCGTCTATAAAAACATTTTTCTAAGAATTAGATTTATAAAAAAGCAAGTTAATAGATCTATAAAAACAACTTTTAATCTATGTCTCATAAGTTTACATGTGATAGAATTATTTAAAATATGATAAATGACACTTCTTTCTTTTAACAAAAAAAGAAAACTTTAAAAAATTATGAAAAATATTATGAAAGAAAGTTACCCCCGAATTATCATCGAAATTTTATGAAATCATTAACCAAAACTAGTTTTATATGCATAAATTTTGCAGGCATAAAATAATAGCTATGTAAGGGGTTAAAAATAAATTTACTATGAACAAGCTGAAAACCCTTATTAAAGGAAAATTATTCTAATTAAATATA